>KV742247.1:30627-79370 GCA_000468175.2 Phytophthora cryptogea
GTGATTTTGTCGCCAAAACTATTCACGAAATTCATGAACATTACAGGGCTTTGCATGTATGGTATTGTCCAGTTTGCATGATGAAGGTGTGCACATCGACATTCCCAACCTGCCCAATGTGCAAAAGTATCTGCAGTCATGATCCCGTAACTGGAGAAATTCTAGGCCCAGGAGAGACCCAGCTGCAAATTCTGCAGCAGGCAAAAGACGCCAAAGAAGAGTTACGTCGGCAAAAAGAAGAAGCGTATCAACATCGGATGCAGTACTGGTCGGCATTAGCCGGACAACATGAAGACGCGCGTACTCAATCTCCAAAGAAAAAGCGGTCACTTGGATTTGGGAAACCTCACGGATCTACAACATTTTCGAATTCGACTCTGCCTATAACGACAAACACTACCGAAGACGCAGATACAGTAGCCCTTGCTCATTTGAAACATATTGATCCCTCTGTGATGGATATTGAATGGCTTTCTTCCTGGTATGGGAAAGCCAAACACGATCATGTTTTCGCCAAAGTGTTGCTTCGATTTGGAAGTTTATACGTTGGTGACTTCCATGTACGAGAGAAGAGTTTTGACGGTCTAGGCGAGTTGATCTATGCCAATGGTGGCCGCTATGCTGGACAATGGAAGGATAACCAGCGGCATGGCAAAGGTATTTATCAAGGTGCTGACGGCTACGAGTACGTCGGTGACTGGGTTGACGGTAAAAAACATGGTACGGGCATTCTGACTTTGCCCAGTGGCGAGCGCTACGTCGGGCATTTTATGGATGGAAAACTCCGCGGGACAGGAGTATTCTTTGCTGCAAACGGAGATCGATACGAAGGTCATTTTCAAGACAATCGCCCGAATGGATTCGGTAAGTTCAAGAAAGTCACTGGTGATCGCTATGTTGGAAACACAATCAATGGCTTAGCAAATGGGGTGGGAATCGTGTCCACGGCCGATGGTGAGGTATACAAAGGCCATTGGGAGAGTGACTTTCGTCATGGAACGGGTGTTTGTTTTTACCCGAATGGTGCCGTTTACTCTGGCGAATGGTGGCGTGGAAGGTGGAGTGGCAATGGAATTTACGTTTCCAGTGAAGGGATCAAATACATTGGGGAGTTCTCTAAAAACAAGCAGCACGGCAAAGGCAAATTGCTGTTCGAGAATGGCGACATTTTCGATGGGTATTTCGTCCATGGCGTTGCCCATGGGTCCGGGAAGACAAAAGGCATCTACCGCTTTTACGATAGCGGTAACATGTACATTGGCGATTGGGTTTCAAACAACCGCCACGGTAACGGGACATACACCTTTGTTGGAGGAAGTAGCTACACCGGAGACTTTGTCGACGATCACGTAGAAGGACGAGGTACGATGACGTACGCGAACGGAAACACTTACAAAGGACAGTTTGTGAATGCTGAGAAGCACGGAGAAGGCGTTTACCGTTGGAGCGATGGAAGTGTGTACGAAGGTCACTTCGAGCATGGTTTGATTAAAGGTTCTGGTAAAATCGTGTATGCTACTGGACATACGTACGAAGGAGAGTGGCAAAACAACAAGAAGCACGGTAAGGGGAAATTTGTCTACCGAAACAATGATGTGTATGTTGGCGACTGGGTCGCTGATCGTCGTCATGGGCTTGGCACGTTCACGTGGAATCCTAACACACCACAACAAGAAAGCTACGAAGGAATGTGGGATGATGAGCGTCGCAATGGTCGGGGAAAGTATCGCTATGCTAATGGCACTGTTTACGATGGCGACTGGGTCTATGGAACACGCAATGGTATGGGCACATTTTCGTGGCCCAACGGTGATACGTACATCGGTCAGTTCGTCGATGAGATGCAACACGGTTTCGGAAGTTTCTTCTGTGCTCTATCTGATGACACTTACGAAGGCGAGTGGGTAACGAATGTTCGTGAAGGCCATGGTAAAATTATGTACACTTCCGGAAAAATATTTGAGGGCACATTCCACGAAGGAAGGCGTCATGGATCCGGAGTCATGACATACAGTAATGGAAACAGATATCATGGGGTGTGGAATCGAGACATAAAGCAAGGTGGAGGGAGATATGTACTTCACGTTGCCAACGGCAATGATTCGGATAACGGCGAAGCGGGTAGCAAGCGTGAGAGTTTAAATGTTCGAGTGTTTGGCTATTAGGAAACAGATCAACCCTGGAAACGAGCGCGTTAGTATTTGTAGTCATAAGGGTCACTAGTTCCTACGCGAATCTGGAACTCGTCGAACAAGTTCGCCTCGAGGGTCTCTTCTACCTTGGACACGATCGCACTAGAAAACCCACGCAAGTTTTTATCGAGCTGAGTCAAATCCAGTGTTTGCACTTCGTCGAACTTGTCGAGGTTAATTCTGCAAACTTTGCCCGAAAAAGTTGCTCCATTGAAATATGGTACGAAGAAGCCGTATTTTCCCGATGCCACGCCGCCACTGAATCCTCGCAGTTCAGTGTCAGCGAAATCAGGAACTTGACTGCGTAAAGCAGTGGTCAAGTCCAGATACGACACGCCACTGGGAGTAAAGTTGTTCGTGTCAATTCGTGCAATTTTTCCTGATTGCGTTGGCCCCTTCGGATTGAAGAAGAGTGACCGATGAGGTACCAAAAACACATAATGTCGGTACGCGAAGCCTCCCATAAATCCACGCAGGCCACTATTGACTGCAGTCAAGTTGAGATATTGGACGGTCGCGAAATCACGCAAGTTGACACGAGCTACGAGGCCAGAATACGGATTCAACTCTTGTGAGGCTGGTTCCCTTACCCGCATGTACGGTACAAAGTACGCATAATGTGTTACTGTAGATACAATCCAAAGTCAGTTTGCTGAGCTTTCAAAACATAAACAGACAAGACAAATCAAGCGTAATACCTGTGACGGCACCACTAAAACCACACAACTCGGGGTGCATTTCAGCGAGGTCAAGGCTTCCCACGACTCGGAAGGTGGTCAAATCAATTTTCACTACCATCCCTGAATTGGAAACGGGAAACTCGCGCAAATTCATTGTAAGCTCGTCGCCATTCAACGGTCTTCTGAAAGGAACAAGGAATGTGTAATTTCCATCTACAACAGCGTACTATTAGTAGAGGAAACATTTGCCACTACGCGGGAATTCACTTTGAACAACAAACTTACAGGTTACCGCACTGCTGAACCCCACGTAGCGAGGTTTGATAGCCGCCAAATCGAGCACTTCGATGCTTGCTGCTGAAAAAGTGTCAATTCGAAAACGCACAAGCTTCCCGGACAGTCCACTTTCGTTCTCCCGAGGAACCAAATACCCATAGGATCCAAATGTAAAAGCAGAACCAAAACCTTTTAGGTTTTTATCTACAGTGCTCAAGTCAAGTATCTCCACAATTGGTGCCTTAGTAGAAAAAGACAGAGCCATGACACGAACCAGTTTGGAAGCGTACGTAGTTCCGTTGAAATATGGTACCAAATACAAGTATTCGACATCTTTGTCTAGCTCAGCAGGTGTCCCAAACCCCGAATGTGTTGCTGAAGCAACGTATAGAGCCTTTAATACTACTCTCCACGCAGTCACTTTGTAGTTCGGATCATCTGGAGCTGGAACGAGATAGGTCTCATTCACAAATTTCGCCTTGGAGAATGCTGTAAATCCACTGTAGAAGCCTTTGAAAGCTGGATCCACTGCTGCCATATCAACTACAGCAACTTGGTTCGTGTACGGTCCTATTCCGTTTGGTGTCTCGTAGTCGCTAAACTCAAGAAAGCGAGCTGGACGGGGGCGCTTTTTACCCTTGAGATCGAGTTCAATTCGTGTCACACGTCCATGAAATTCACTGTTAAAGTACGGCACGAGATAAACATACTTGGATGCTGCGTAACAAGGCAGGTGTTAGAACCAGTCTTAGTGTTCAAAGTCTAGATGGCGTTCACTACAAAAAGACTTACGGAATATTTGGTATTCGTCGGAAGTCACAAGTACGCTGTTGCTCATTCCTTCTTTTACCGCAATAGCAAAGATCTTACACGAAAAATTCGGAAGCGTGATGACATCTCCACTTGCTGCAATGCTAAAGTTTTGGTCTGGACCGAACAAACCCTTGGTAGTTAGATCCACATCAAGAAGGTCTGTCGAGGCAATGATCCGATAGTAAATTTCTGCGCCTAGCTTGGCCGTAAGTAGTCGAACCACCACTTGCGTATTGAACATACCTCCTCTTGGTTCAATTTCTGGAGAGTCCACAACTCCTTGCCACTCATAGTATACTCCAGTTGGAAAGTCAAGAAATGCTTCCGGGTGTGCATATCGATCCGAATATGAAATGTAGCAGTCATGCGAGACTGTTTCAAAGTCAAAAGATAAACACAACGGATCGGTATCACAGCGCTCGGCACATGCCACTGGAGTAGAAGAGCTGAAAACCCCTCCCTCTAGAAACCCTCTCAGCCCTTTCTTGTCGACTGATCTGAATAAACTAAGTGTATCTGTCGCGAGTCTGCGCTCGAAAATGTTCGCACCATTTTTTGCAAGGGTTTCAGAAGGAGCAAACTCTTTTAAGGATATCATTGATACGCTGCATCATAGTGTTAGTTGCATCATACCTTACTTTGGAGTGGTTCTCAAAAAGCAATGAACTTTACGTACAAATCGTCCGTCAACGGACACATAAAAGTCGTGTCCATTGCCACCACTATCCTCACAAGGAGACAGTAGTAGATGGACAATAGAATGTACACGTATATCATGCTCGACTTTGATCCAGTACTCTTCTTCTTCTTCTTGGTCTTTCAAGCTGAGGTGCCTCTTCACAACTAAATCAAAGCAACCCTCAAGCGTCTTCAGTTTCAATGAAGTATATTTGCTGTCATGAAATGTTAGGCATCGGACTGTATAGCTACGCGGGCAGAGGGTTCAGCTTCTGAAAGTGCCTTCTCTGGTGAGCTCGGTTCACTGTTGTTATTGTCGTGATCGTCAACTTCGGCTTCAACTTCGGGTTTCAATGTTTGTAGCACTTGTGGGTTGTTGTCTGTTGCGTGCTTCGTTTCCAAGCTCGACTTGATTTCTTTGATAGAAGCAACGTCAAAGGGAACTGCGGCATCAGTCTTCTCGGTGGAGGATGTCGACAAGTTGATGCGTTTTAGTCTCAGCGGACTCGGGATACCTGTCGGAATTGTGCCAACAATCTTCTTCAAAGGAGATGCGGTGCCTCGTAGCGGTGAATCCTTGACAATCTTACCAGGAAGATTTAAAGCAGTCTTAGCGATACCAGGTAGAGTAGATACATTCTTCTCTTCCGAGCCTTTTCCATCGTGAGGAATGTTCGAGGTGTCAGAAGAAGATGTCTTTTTCAACTCGGTCAATCGTGGACTGACCACTGAGATTATCGAGGAAGCTGCTTCTGCTTCTGGTTTGGTGTCAGGAATATTTGCGGTGGGGTTGTTGGGCATTCCTGGGAGAAGAGAGCTCACACCTTCGGTCTGCAATGGCGCACTGCTGGGCACCGCAAGCATGCTCTTCCGTCGAGGCGTTTCTTGAACCTCTGGTCCGGCAACATTCATCTTCGACAGTCCAGCTCGATCAATCGAATTCCTTCGAGGGGTAGCATTCTTGAGTTCCTGTTGTTTGAGTCGCTTTTCATCGCGGATGCGTTTGATCTCGTTCTCGCGGTCGGCTTTCATGAGCGACATCGTGAATTCGTAGATAATACTGAAGAATTCACCAGCTCCTGTCAGAGCTGCTGGTGTGAGCGGGGCATCGGCTGATTGTGGAGAAGCTTCTTCATCGTCAGTATTCTTGTCAAACCGCAGCATGATATTTCTCATCAATCGCAACGCCTCGTCGAGATCGTTTTTTAGGGTAGTCACCTCCTTTGCGGCGTCGTCGACGAAAACAGTCATGGAATCCACGAAAAGGTCAATCTCCTCTTTCTCCTCAATTCTGTTTTTCAGGCGTTGGGCAGCCAACTCAACGTTGATGTTCTCCGTAATATCGTTGATCCTGTTCATATCGCCTTGAAGTTCCGGAATTGGGATGCTCTGAACATCGTACAGAGATGCCAAGGAATCACCCAACCGAATAACATTGCCTTTTTTCAGTCGTACCATGCGAGCAACGTAGTGCAATAGAGTTACCGATTTGTCAACCGACTTGAGTTGCACCAATTTGGTAAGATCGATAAGTCGGAATCCTTTTGCTCCACCACGAGCAGTGCCGTCATTCATCTTATTACCAACCTGCAGGATCACCAACAAGAGAGTTTTGAGCTCTGCGCTTTGTGCGATCTCGTTGCTCGCCACTCGAATCTTGTTGATTTTTGTGTGGAGGTCACGCACTAGAGCAGGGAACTGGTGCTTCGTTTCCAACGCGGAAAGTCGCTGCTTCAATCGTGGGACGGTAATAATCTCTTTCAAAACAAGTTCTGCTCCGTTCAAAGTTGTTGGGTCTCCATGAAATCCCGTGATGGCAGCAATCTCTTCCTCCGTAGGCAATATCTTGATCAAGCCTTGTACTCGGTCGAGAGTGAGCACTTCTGAGTCCATCTTCATGATCGCTACTCTCAAAGCAGCATTGCTCATCCGGAACTGCTTCACGATGATCGAAATATTGTTCGACCGGGCTCGATCAATCAAAAATACGATGCGTGGTGATGCCAAAGGGGAGGTGGGCCCACCTGGAGATCCAATTCCAGTTATGCTTCCACGACGAGTTCCGGTGCTTGGGCCACATGCTGCTGGTGGGGGAAACTCGGTCTCCAATAACTCTAACTCTTTCTCAGTAAGCGTGAGAAGGTCTTGGTTGCTCTGGTTACTGTGTTCCTTCTCAAGTTCTTCCCAAATGGTTCCTTTGATTGCTTCGGACTTCAGCTGCTGCCAATAGAAGGCACGAGTTTTGGACTTGACAGCAGGCTTAATTGCAATCGACAAATGTGCTCTCCTTGATGCTGTAGAGTTTGGAGCTGGGGCTGCTGGTAGGTTAGCAGGTGCTGAGCCAGGTAAAATAGCGTCTGGAGTATCGAGAAGATCAGCTTGCAATCCTGCCATCCTCATCTTTGCCTTGACACTTTCAGCAGGTGCCCCCATCTCGAGCAACTTAAAGAACTTCGAGTACGCAGGATCATCCTTAACCTTTACCACTGGTGGAGCTGGAGCTTGAGTGTTTTCGTTACGGAGATCTGCCCCCGGGGTGTCAAGCAACTCGGGCTTTAAGCCTGCCATTTGCATTTTCACTTTCACTGATTCCGCAGGTGCTCCCATCGAGAGGAGCTTGAAGAACTTGGCATATGCTGGATCATCTTTCACCTTGACAGCGGTTTGAGTGGCTGCAATTGGGGCATCGCTGTTCGGCATCACAGCGTCAGGTGTGTCAAGAAGGTCAGCTTGCAAACCAGCCATCCGCATTTTGGCCTTCACGGATTCTGTAGGGGCTCCCATTGAGAGCAACTTGAAAAACTTGGCATATGCGGGGTCATCTTTGACGATGGTTTGTGTTTGTGAACTTGTTGCATCGGATGCCCCTGCTGCAGGTTTTAATGTAGCATCAGGAGTATCCAAAAGCTCCGGTTGAAGACCTGCCATGCGCATTTTAGCTTTAACGGATTCAGCTGGAGCTCCCATGGATAAAAGCTTGAAAAACTTTGCATACTGTGGGTCGTCTTTCACCTTAATTGTAGGATCTGGTTGGGGAGCAGTACGGCTGGCAAGCATATTGGATAGCAACGCACGAGGGTTTGCTGCAACTGCTGGTGTTGCAGGCGTAGAATTGGAGGCTGAAATACTTGGCGGCATGTCAGCATCAGGAGTATCCAAGAGTTCACTGTTAAGACCAGCCTGTAGCATTTTTGTTTTCACTGCAGGGGCCGGTGCTCCCATCGACAACAGCTTAAAAAACTTAGCGTAGCTGGGGTCATCTTTGACTTTCGTTGAAAGTGCCGAACTAGCTGTTAATGATGCGGGGCTCGGGCTGTCAAGCAATGCTGGGTCCAATCCCGCTTGAGTCATCTTTGCTTTTACTGCGGCAAGTGGTGCTCCCATTGAGAGTAACTTCTTGAATTTAGTGATGTCTGGACCCGATGAAGGTTCTGATTGTGGCGGAGGTTTTAGCTGATTCCCTTCTTTTCGATCCAGCAAGACCGGATCCAAGCCTGCTTGCCGCATCTTAGCCTTGACAGCTTCGAGTGGAGCACCCATGGATAGAAGTTTGCGGAATTTGGAGACATCCGCGCCGGTGGCTTCTTCCTTGGCGATTTCAGGTACTAGCTGGTCTTGCAAAGGAGCAGGCTTTGGAGATGCTTTTGGCGTAAAGCCCTGCTTCTCGTCCAGTAGATCTGGGTTCACACCAGCTTGCAGCATTTTAGCACGCACAGCTTCTCGTGGTGCTCCCATTGACAGGAGCTTACGAAATTTCGAAATGTCAATCTCGGTTGCCACACTCTTGAGATTCTTGCTCTCGTCTTGTTCAATCACCAACGGTTTAACTACTTCGATAGTAGGAAGTGCTGGGGCAATGTCAATTGGTGGCAAAGAAGCAGCTGGAGATGCTGCAGATTCAATTGATGCAGCCAGTAACGAACTCGGAGGTGGTGGAGATATAATCGCTGGTACGTCTTTCTTAGGTGGTGATGGAAACGAAGGAAACACCGGTCGTTTTGCATCCTTTCGAACACTGGCTGTTGCAATTGGCGTGCATGCCGGTGTTACTCCGAGTCCCGGGCCTTTTCTGGAGCTCTGAAAAAATGGTAATGACAACTTTACTCCCCTCCCTCCCATCGAATCAGTTGAACGGCCCCAAGGGCTAGCAGCACCTTCAGCTCCAATGAAACTGGTTAACGAAGGTCTTGAGACGGAGTTTTTCGCAGGTGTTGTTGATGTCAGAGATGAAAGTGAGAAGTCTCCAAAACCTGAAAAGAGAGTCGGCTTTCCTGAAGTCGGCGGCTTTGTTATTGAAGCTTGTTGATCACCCATGCTTGGGAATAAGGCCAAGCCGACACGAGTGAGTAAATCTGGCTCTTTGGTAGGTTTCGATTCCAGCACAAGATGCGACTTGTTCACCACTGCTTCAGACTCTGGATTGTGAGCTGATAACAAGCTCTTTTCCAAGCGATCGACGGCTTGACTAGCGCCAGATTTATCTGAAAGCGTCAACGCTAGCTTTTGAAGCAAATTAATAAGTTTCTCATTCGTCACTTGGTCCATGTTTTTTGTGTGCGACTGAAGATCACTGAAGATTTTATCGAGTCGAAGGCTTTCAGGACAGGATGCCGGTCCCTTTTTCTCCTTCACTTCTTTTCCCAAAACCTTCATGGTGTCCCTGGCTTCCGTCTCCACTGTTTCGGTATGCACCGTTCGCGAGTCTCTTTCTCCCAATTGATCCACCTCAGGCATTGTCACTTGATTGACCTCTTCATTTTCGCGTTGGTTGCCTTCTAGAAGAGTGGACGGCACACCGATGTGACTGGACTGTTCAGAACTGCTTCGGCTAACGTTTAACGCACTGCCAAGCGCAAGTCGAAAGGAACCAAGGTTGTCCTCGTTCGTCGCCTCATTGCAGAACTCGAAAAATGCTTTGACCTGGTCTTTCATTGTTGTCATTGCGGAAAACTTTTCGTCCGTGTGATCATCTCGGTTTCTGAAAGGCTCCAGTAAGCTGCACAACCCACTTGACTTCAGATCTTCACAGATAGCTACACGTTGTTTTCGGTCTCGCGTAGCTTCCAGCAAGGTATTCACGAATCTTACCGCTGCGTGTTGAAGTGTAACATCAGACTGGTTCTGTTCCAGCTTTACCACCAGAGACTGAAGCGTTCGTTCTTCTGGAGTTTCAGAAGAAAACGCGCTCATTACAGAGTCTTGGGCCACGGTGCTTTCACGGCACAGCATTCCCAGCATCTTCAATGAGCGGGCCTTAATCGCGTTCGAGGGAGACGAGTCAAAGATTGAATAGAGCAGGGCACAGCAGTCTGGAAACCCCAGTACAGCTGAGAAGCCGCAACTGTTGTTGGTAAGCACGAATAGAGTGCTAAGAACTTCGTTGCACGTCTCCACTGAAGCTCCACCTGGGGTTTGTAAAGGTGCAAATAGCTCTTCAATGCCGTGTTTCGACACGAATTTCTCCACCCACGCACTGTTTGCAACATCAGGATACAAATGAGTATTTTCATTTGTTGTGCCTTTTTGCAATGATACCATAAAGCTCACCTGGGTCTGAGCATAATGTTGATCCGGATAGTTAGAAGGAGGTCGCGGACACATTTTATATCGCTCCGGAAGCGTTGTACTAGGTCCACACACTCACGTGGATCCAGCCATTCCTCGTCCACACTCCCATGGGGAAGTTTGCTCCTAAAGAGTCAATGAAAAAAGCGAGGCGTCAATTTCCCGATGCAATGTGTCGTATTGAATTCAACTCGGTACGTACAGAAAAGAATACGCCCACTTGGTTTCAATCGATTCAGTCTCGTTTAACTCCTCGCGGAGCTCAGGGTCAGCGCAGCTAGCGAGCAGAAACTCGTCGAAACCGGCCTGAACTTGGCCTACTGAGGGAAGTGGTGGTAGCTAGGCATGGAAACTGTTAATCATTAAGTAATGCGGCCTTAAAAGATCAGATTTCCATACCTCTGGGCACTTTTCCAAGAACCGCAAATGCGCGCCTTCATTGGAGTATAAATTCCCCATTCTCGCGCAAACTCGGTCAGTTCGAAGACACACACGTCTAGCTTACTGCCTTGTAGACTCCAGCTATGAGAGAAAATAACGACTGGCAAACAAGCTGAGCCTACCGAACAAATGAAGCTTCCTCCTTCCATGCAAAGTATTTTCAAAGCCGAAACCACCAGTATGCCATATCCTCGACATGATCCGTTTCGTACGGGATCGTGCTATGGACTGAGACTGTAGCGATTCCACGGTAAAACGTGAGAATAAATCCACCAATTTCATGCCACCATTGTCAGATAATATCTGTAGTCTACATAAGTCCATATATCTTGAAAAAGGAGCAGCAATGGTCGCTACAAACCCGTACAACCTTCTCTAAGCAAGACTCCAAGTGAAGAGTCACATCTGTGGAAAGCCGCTGTAAGAGACGATGGCGGCAATGATGTCTACGAGTTTGATTGGGTTGCTGTGCGCGTGTTGGTGCATCTTGTCTGGCCAAGTCGTGGCTCAAGTGATTTTACCCGGGCAGCTCTTCATATCTCGCGACAACCGCACTTCAACACTTGCATCAAACGTTACTTGCGACGCCGAATCCCAGTTTTATGATGAATCTGCTCTTGGATGCAGTCAATGCGTCATAGCAAACGGAGCATCCACCATCACGAATTCGATGCTGGTCGGTCTAGAGATCCAATAAATATTCGATGGCATAAGCAAGCTCTAACAACTCTTTTGTGATCAGATTCCAGAGAGTAGCTCACGAATACCAGCAGCGTGCACATGCGAGTGGGTAAAAACAACGAAATAGGGCTCCTGGCGAGTAGGATGCTAACTTGATCGTAATTTGCAGTCGAGGCGCTATCTGGGAATCACGGGCCGAATCAACATGTGAAATGATCTGGCCGGTACCTTGCAGTCTAAAAATTTGCACGGCGTGTCCGTCAGATCAAGTTCCATCGCAGGATTCCTCTCGCTGCATGCCATGTGGCAAGTCTACATTAGGCATTGACCAGTCAATTAGCGAGTGCAAGTGCAGTGCCAACTCGATTCGCCAAGAGAAAAACAAGGTGCGCTAAAGTAGAAAGCTTCCAGCCTTTGACGATCCATCTAAGTAACTTGCCCATCGCAGAACGGCAGTTTTCTCGACGCGAAGGAGTGTGTAGTTTGTGCGAATACTACCGTTGCTGACGAGTCAACCAACGTTTGCAAAATATGCCCCGATCCAGTCATGGTTATCGCTGGAGAGAATCACATCTGCTCATGTCCAAGCAAGTACCAACTCGTTTCCAGTTCCCTCATGAGTGTTCAAAAGTGCGTTCTCAAAACGCACATCGAATTGATCAACTCCAAGATCACTTTGAGCAGCGCCAAGGAAATGACCTTCTCGTCATTCTTACAGGAAGAAACTGGTAGCTCGGGTTCCGTCGTCTCGCTTGCTAGTGCTCTTCTTGACGATGTCTTTTTGGCCTCCATCAGTGGGTGTTACTTCTACCAAACCGAGCGAGATATTACGTCGTGCCAGGCATTGGGAAACTTGTGTGTCTTGCAGCATTTTGACCCAACTGTGCCTTCGTGTGTAGCTGTCGACTTCATCCAGCGCAGTGGTCGATCGTCTACAGTAAACAGCATCAATGGATGGTTCACGACGTTGCCCTTTTTGAACTATCGTTCAGTAGTATCAAGTGTTCTTCAAACTCCAGTTGCCACAAAGGTACTTCGGCGTGTCATTTTGTCTGCAAAACTTGTCGCACTAACGTACAGGGCTTCGTTGTGGTGGTTAATAGATGTCTTTTGATGCGGCATCCGTTGAGCAGAGTTCCGCTGTCCTCGAATTTGTTCTCGCCAGCTATCATGTCAATGGCACGCTTATTGGATTTCGTTCCTTGGCACACGAGTTAATGTACTGTCAACCGGAAAGTAGTATTAACGGAGTTGGCGCACCGTCGTGGATGCGATTTGGTGTCAGCGCGCTCTCGGTGTATTCTTGTGACCTCGGGTCTCTGCCGCTGTCAGATACTATGCTTCACGAGTTGTTTCTGGTTGATCAATTGAAAGGCGACGAAGAAAATGCGCGATACATTCCTGTCCCCGTGAAGAATTTAAATTATCGTGATGCCAACGGAGTCCTCGTCAATCAAGATAGCGACACTTCAAACGATTTTTTGAGTCACCGTTTTGTTCTGTACGATGTTCACACCGGGGTTCCTACCGGCGAGTCATTGCCCAAGGTCATTCGATACGCCGAAAGGGTTGCGCTGACTGTGAAGACTCAAGCTTCGGACCCGCACTTCATATACGTGCCGTTGTTAACGATAGCTTACATCGACACACAAAGCCCCAGCTCCGTATCGATATCATTTCGCGTCACTTACACATCCAACACTGATGCGTTTTGGTCAGTCGCGAAAACATTATTTACAGTAGCATGTGTCGTTGCTGGCTGTCGTGCTCTGCTGCAAACATTTAACTGGTACCGACGGACTATTCGAAACCAAGTTGTGGAGAATGCAACGTGGCAGGTGCTCTCGGCCATAGCGAGATATGGCGCTTCCAATTTCGCCCCAGCTTCATTTGGAATAATGCTTGTGATGTGCAGCTACTTTTTCATGGTCTTCAGGTTACAATCGAGCACCGTTCTCATGCTTCCGGAGGTAAATTTTGATGCCCTGGACAATGGTGTTGATGAGTACTATCCGTTTCGAGTGCTGCTTCCACTTTCATTCTTTTGTCAGCTCTTATCCGTAAGTCATCGCGTATACCGGCAAGCCCAGTTGCAACTCTACTTCATCGACTGGGAGAAACCTCGATCCATGATCATGGATATTGACTTGGCCAAACCAACCCATGCACCAGTTAGTGTATGGCGAATGATTTTGGTCGTCAACGAGTGGAACAAATTGCAAACTGTTCGTAAGACTTCGTTGCGCTTCACCCTTGTGTTCATCATCTTTCTTCTGTACGGGTGCAACTTGAGATTGCTGGCGCTTCCTGTTCCGCGGACACAAATGCAATATTTCACGGTTTCAATGACGGCAGCATCATCGGATGCAGCTGATCACCAATTGAACCCCTACTTGCGCCTCGCGAATGTCTCGATTTGGTGGCTTGCCATCTGTATGGGTCAAAGACTCTGGAAATGGGTCATCTACGAGCGCTACATCGACGAGCCGCGGGAGCAGTTATTCATTGATCTCTGCACTGTGGCAAAAGTGAGCTGCTTCTTTTTGAACGAAGACTATCATGGGTTTTACCTCCATTGCCGCTCACCACACCCATTCGCGGATGGCAGTATGCGAGAGCTTGTTGACCAGCTCAAGCAAGAAGAAGCTGGAATTACTGCTGGCCGTCACCTTGATTCCACTTTTCCGAATTGCCAAACATTTGAAGTATTTGTCACTCGGAAATGGAAACGGAAGTTCCGCACCTTGTACTCATCCGTCCGCGGCGGAAATATCGTTGACGGGCGTGGAGCCAGCGGTGAAGGGTTAATCCAGCGATCGTTCTCATCGAAGGGGTCTTCAGCTCTTCCCCTGAAAAGCACAACCTTAAAGCGTCAGGACGCAACAGTGACGACCGAAGCCATGGTGCGCAACGCCGAACAACTGCGGGATTTTCTTCAAGCATTCATAGAGAATCAGAACGACAGTTTTCGTTGGAGAATCTATCGGGCACACACGTGTCTAACTCGGTTCCTTGATATTCCACCGGAAATGTCCTTCAGCAAGCAATCGCTCTTTTTGCCAGGTACTGCTGTCTTATTATCCATAAAATCTGTCATAATGTCCACCAATTTTCACATTCGGATATGTTGACAGACACAAATTCCAGATTTGCTCAGACATCACTGATCCTTGGGATTGAAAATGATCTCATGTTGCTGGACCTGCTGGTACGCACATTAGGGCTTGTACCTTCTCCCCACGTGGCTCGGTTCTTACTTTCGTCGCATTACAGTGTTTCTGCTTATTCGATCTTTGGGTTGGCAGCCATGCTATCTCTGCTCTAGCGACGTATGGACTCCACATTGCTCTGCTTTCCGCACGCGCGCATGTTGGTAGGCGCAACATTGCAAGAAACACACTAGTAGACTCACGTTTCCTAATCTAAATAC
This sequence comes from Phytophthora cryptogea, assembly GCA_000468175.2. Classification (NCBI taxonomy): domain Eukaryota; phylum Oomycota; class Peronosporomycetes; order Peronosporales; family Peronosporaceae; genus Phytophthora; species Phytophthora cryptogea. Next base: position 45,384 of record KV742247.1, read on the forward strand.
ACATTATGCCAATATGAATCAAACAAATTCCGCCATCTCGTCAACATCACAATTTGAGCAGATTACTGCCCTTGGCTGCTGTCACATCAAGAAATCTGAAAAGCATAAGTAAAATGTCATTCATGGTCGACACCTTTGAACAGTAACAAAATCAGTCCGCAAACTGCATCCGTCGCGCCCAGTCTAACTCGCTGCTGTCTTCCGAAATGACTGTGGACCAGCGCAACGTAGAAAAAGTCGACGGCATCGCCACATCTGCGTGTGACGCTTCAAAATCCTCTTTGCACGACTCGACAATTTGTTCGTTCTCAGCAGAATCATGTTCTTCGTCCTCCTCTGAATCACACAAACTCGGGACGCAAACACTAATGAGATACGAGCACAGCGCTGGCTCGTCCACATTTTCCACCGATACCGTCTTGGGGCGAGACTTGCAGCACATGTAGACAACTTTGGTGCTGCGCAACTCGCCGTTCTCATCACAGTGTTGACCGCCAGCGAAGTACTGCACGACATCCGTTCCCACATAACTCGTGTCCTTCTCCTGTCCATCCGGCACGTACACCCCCATGCTCCAGTCACTGGGACGAGATCCGTCGGGTTCTTGGTGGAACTGACGAACCTCCTGCTTGTAGCACACCTCGTAGGTCCACCAGCCTGCAGCAGCAAACAGGCAATGTCCTTCCAGCTCCTTCCTCACAATTTCTGTCTTCCGTTCCAGTTCCGCGGTCGACGCAAGCAGTTTTTCCTTGGCTCTCTTGGCCGAGATCGTCTCGACCAACCGCGTATTGATACACTGCTGCAAGTCGTCGTGATAGAATGCCCATCTTCGATCACGAGAGGGTCATAATCGTCAGCCAAAAAGATAGAAACCTGCACAGGACCTGAAATTACCCGATGTGTCGCTTGCAGCTACTGCAGCGAATGTCACGCCAGCTGTAGTCGTCAAAGACTGTGGCTTTCTTGGAGAAGACTTCGCCTTCCAGTCCGAGCACCTTCTTGAATCCTGCTAGTTCAAATTCAGCCTACAAATGAAATAATACAACATCACAATACAGTAAGTATTTTGCAGTTTACGTAGTCATGCAGCGGTATGGGCGGACGTACCCGACTAGGGTTCACGAACGAGAAGAGCTCAGCGTCGTCGCCTAGAACCGCCTCGTGGCGGCTTCCCACTGATTTGGACGTGTCGTGGAGGTCGATAAAGTCCCTAAAAAGCAGCGGAAATGGGTCAGAACGGGACGGAAAAGTGCGCAAATAAGAAACACCAGCACTTCTTGTAAGCGACTGGGGCGCCGCACGAACGGCAGCGCACGACGACGCCGTCGCTCTCCAGCTCATGCTCTGTGTGGTGGTGGTGGTCTACTAGCTCCAGAGCCTGAGGGTCCTGAGGTGCAACCGCTTCCGCCGCCACGAAGGTCGCGCAGCCCAGTGCCAACACGAGCAGCAACAGTATACGTGGCATGCCTGGTTCGAATGTGAATCAAAGAAATTGGTCCTGCAAAAATGGGTCGAATTCGATTAAGTCCGACTAATTTAGAAATATTTGATGTGGCATTTAGAGTTGAAATTTAGAACGATTATGGAAACTGGAAATCCCGTCTGGAATTCACCAAAAACAAACTTCCCAGCTACTGTACATCGTGTGTCGAATGGCGCTGTTCAGATACACCATGGCAGGTTGGTGGCAACAAGCTTTTGATCGCCGACCTACAGCTCCTTGGCTTCGTGGACAACAGAATGAAGGGATCTTTTCCGGACTTGAAATTTTGTAAGCGCTTTGCTGCTACCAACATCAAAACATTGCCGAAAACCTGTCGAAGCAGAACATACTGGGGTGTTTGGGAGTAATAAAAGGTTAACGACCCTCCCATTGAATTTATCGACTACAACTTGATCTGCTTGAGTTTCCTTATAAAAATATCGGCTGTCTTCTCTCAACTAGAGTGTATCTCATCTCGCCATCAAATCACAGTTTTTGCTTGCTCGAGACTCGCCACCGCAACTTCACTCAGCGGCTTGCTCGCTCTTGATCTCCTCCTTCTTCCGCTGCTGCTGCTGCTCCTCCTGCCACTTGTAGAATCGGGAGATGCGGTCCATCTCGCCTCCTTTCAAGTTTCGCCAGACCAGACCGACACCGACCGCCAGCGTAATGCCAATCACGATGTCCTTCGCAGGAGAAATCATCGCCGTCAAAGCTCTGGTGCCGTAGTTAACGGTCTCAACGCTTGTTTTGATGTTGCAGTTGACCCGATTTCAACCGTTTTGGTCAATTGGGTTCCCAATAGCCCAAATCGGATACATGTACCCATTTTGCACAATATCAACCAACAATATGGCGAGGGGGTCCCAGGGCGGCGCGCAGTCGAGCTCTGCGCGTGATATGAAGATGTTCCTGCGCAACCGCATGTGGCGCGATCACTGGTACGTGTTCGTCTCCGTGGGGGTCATTGTGGTGGCGCTGTTTGGCTCGGCGTTCCTGCAGTTCTCCACGTCACAAGATCACGTCTACCGTCTTGAAGTCACGGATACGGTCATGATGGAGCGCGTCTTCCACTCCGGGGAACCCTGGGTTGTGCTTTGCTCACGCCCTGACGACGTTCTCCCTGAGGCGTTCGACGAGGTCTCGTCGCTACTGGCCAGCAAAAGCTTCGTGGGCGTCTTGGACTGTCGACAGAAGCTGCCGACGGCAGGCAAGTCGGTGCTCAAACGCTACGGTATCCGCTCCAGCATCTCGCCCACTGTCTTTACGGTGGCGAATGGAGAAAAGCCCAAACAAGTTTTCCTCAACCACTTGCAGTCGGCTAAGGCGCTGGCTAAACACGTTAAGTCACGGACCAAGAAGAGCATGCAGCAGGTGCAGAACTCGGCCCAGCTCGAGACGCGCTGTCTGTCCCGAGCCAATTGCGTACTGTTCCTGCGAGGCCAAAGGTTTCAGCCCCATGAGAAGCAGTGGATTGAAAAGCTCATGCACAAGCATCGCACTTTGAGTTTTGCCTGGATGGACTCGACAAGTCTGAAAATGTCGCTCGAGAATATGCTTCCAGAGGTCCAGCGTGGGGGGCACCGTATGGTGCTCTTCCGACGGCAACGTGACCCTGAAACGCACAAAAAGGTGTTAGCAGCAAAAGCATATCGTGGTGAGGTGTTTGATGCTGTCTCTGTGGGCATGTTCCTCGACGATTACGTTAAATCGGACTTGCTCAAGCCACTTGCAAAGGCGCCTAAGGTGCAGCGTCGTAAGAAGAAGGGTCAGGCTTCGATGCCAGAGTTAGCGGAGCACAACGGTCCCAAGCGCCATCGACACAAGCAGCAAAATGCAGAGGAAAAGGGCGATGATTACTACTTCCCTCAAGAAGTGGAGGAACAAGAGGTAGATGATGCGAGCTCAATCGATGTCGAAGAGGAAGAAGATGTGCTGGATCTCGACGACGATAACGATGAGGAATAGATCTCTGGACAAGAACTAAAGTAGATTGACCGATACTGGAAACTCACCAGTGAGAAGGTATGATCATGAATCTTCACTAACTGAATCACGCGACGCACTGCTTCTTACGGGTGTTGCCTTCCACTTGAGCAACTTTTCTCTTTCCGCGTGGCACCGCGGTGGGATAAACTTGATCTGCGATAGGCAGCTTCTGAGTATTGCTGTCGCCTGCATGAGCAGGTCGCGATGCTTTCTTGAGAGACGGTTCAACACGTCGAATCCTGTGGGCGGATCGGTGTTGGCGCTTGCCCAGAAAATGAGTTGTTGGTGTCTCCATGACAGCCACAAGGCGTTGGCGACGGGAAAGCATGAGGGCTCCAGACGCTTCCGAGTTGGAACGCTCCAGCATCGAGCGAATGGCAGAGCTGCCAGCTGAATACCGACGCTTTCGCTCCTCAACGCCCTGTGTCACCTGCTGGAGCGACGACAGCCAGTCCGGCGATGTATACTCTTTCAAACTGACGTACCCATCTTGGGTCTGAGGAGGTTTTCCTAGGAACTTGACGAACGCTGGGCAGCTCCTAGCAGTGGGATGATTCTCGATCCACTGCAGAAGCGTCTCGAACTTGGTGCGTCGCTCTTCCAGCACCGTCTTGGACGACGACACGCGCCAAAGCAAACCTGCCCACGCTGGAGAGATGATCTCCTTAACAGGAAATGGCGGCAAACTGCTTGCATTGCCCTCCGTGGCGATCACAATCTTGCGGATCTGCTCGTAAAGCTGCAGGAAGTCGTTGTAGCGCCTTAGAATCGAGTACTGCTCGACGTCCGCGGGTGACTCGGTATCACTGGATCTGTCGTCCTCACTGCTGCTATCATCGCTGTCGACAAAGGTGGACTGCATCTCCTGTTCGTGCACGGACACGTCCACTCGGTAGTACCAGACGCTGGTGGCCGGGTCACTCGAGAAGCTGTCGATGGCAAGCCCATGACGGGCCCGCCGCGTACGCTCAGCCAAGTGCTGCTCGGTTTGGCTGCTGCTCGTGGCTCTCACTCTTCCCATGCACTAAATAGCGTGACTGTGAATTGGGAGTGGAGGAAATTCGAGAATGACATGTCAGTCAGGTTCCGGTGACTTCGTTCGAAGTCGAAGGGGATTGCCATCCAAACAATCCAACCGGTGGGTGTCTTTGACTGGGAGCGCCACGAGAAAATGGGAGCTCCGCCACATGCCGAAGTATAACCAGGCTCCGATATGTATGTCACCCTGGGCTGCACTGGATTCCTATGCCGCAAGAATCCGGCGCAAGCTGAATTGATTGCCATCGAGCACTTCAACGTGACTGACCAATCGCATCGTCGCAAGCATGTAGCTATGTCCAGCAGCTGCCGCTATACATAGCTAGTAGCTATTAGCTACTGCCGCCCACGCGTCGCCAACTGTAGTTGGTGCAGTTACCCTCAAGACAACATGGCGGACGCGGCCGAGTCCCAGCACGCAGTCACGGCGCTGCTCTCGCAATTGGCAGCATGCGGACGCCTTTCCTACAAGTTCCACGTGACGCCCACAGCCAGCGGTAAAGACGCCTTGCCTCGCATGATGACCACCTTCAGCAAACCAACGCCGCAGATTCCTGCCCCCGAAGCAGTGGCGCGACTCTACTTCCACTTAAGTGCAGACCACCAGCGGGTGCGGGGCTTCACAGTCGAGCAAGATCCGCACTTCCATGACCTCGAGGCGATCAAGTTCGACGAGGGGGTACTGGACCGTGTTGTGCGGCGCAAGCTCCAGCTTCAGTCCTCGCGGCTGGTTGATCTCAGCGACGAGTTCGCGTCCACGAGAGTACCTTCCGTCATACGCATTCGCGAGGAGGAACAGCGCGAGCACGAGCGGGAAGCCACGGAAGAGTATCTACTGGAACAGATGCAACATAGCGACTCGTACAACGATGGCAAGCTACCAGTTGAGCTTTTCCGCGAGGTTGTCGATGCACTGGAACTGGATTCACTAGTAGCACCGCGCGAAGTACTCTTGGCTCTTGTTGCTGCAGACAGAGACGACATGATGGCCTACGGTGATTTTGTATCTGTTGCTGCGGATATGATTGATGCCATGAGCGGAGCGGATGGTGCGGATGGCACGACGCTACGCATTGACGACGAGGACGAGGCATTAGACGCATTCGAAGTAGTGTCAGCTCGTCAGACCCACTACACAGTCGAAAAGTTGGCCGTGCTATTAGAGGCGCACGCAGAACGTGTTGCTGAGGCAGCCAACGCCATAGCTGCACGCAGAGCTGCGGCTGAGTTGGAAGCACAACAGGAGGCAACGACTGCCATCCCAGAAGAAACCAACGAAAGTGAAAGTGAGGATCAGGGGCAAGATGAGGTTACCCTCGAGACGGTACCAACTTCTGACGAGGCAGAAAACGATACTGCTGGAGAAGATGCAGCCTTGAGCGCTCGCTCTGGACGACGCTCATCCACTGATCGTCGAGGATCGTCGGCTCGGCAGCACCTTCGTATGACCCGGTATCAATTGCGAGGTCTCCTCGAGACACCGCAGCTTCTACTCAGCGAAGCAGAAATCAACCTCACATTGGCTATTGCTGAGACCAACACGAACGCTAATGGGGTGGAAGAGGTGCTCTGCGAGAAGCTCGGCCCTTTGTTGAGACGCGTGCGCCGCATGATCTTCCGCTTTCAACGCAAGGGTTTTATATATCGTCTGGAGAAGTACTTACTTCAGCAGTTCCAGGCCTTCGAGAAACGAAGTCTGCAGGGTGCCTCGAAACACTTGAAGCAACGGCTAACTCAGAAAGAGGTGAAGGCGGCTGTGAAATCCATGCGAAAGCTGCTATTGTCGCCATATCAACACATGCAACTAATTGCAATCAGCGAGGCACGCACTGACACGCCTGAGCACATTGTGTACTATCAAGAGTTTATTCCACGGATGGCTCGGCAACTCCAAGAACTCATGAACGTGAACGGGCTATCTGAAAAGTCTGCTTTGCTTCACAAGATGGGCGTCTGGGATTTCGCCACGGAGGGGCTTCCTAGTGAAGACGTTGTTCGACGAGTAAGTTTTGAGTGTTTTGCGAACTTCGATGCGACGCATAATGGAGTCATCCCAATCAGTGCTTTTCACGAAGCTCTCCAACTGCTCTCCAACACGAAAGGCTTTCCAGTCGGGGCCGCGACAGAAATGAAGCAACTCAGCGCTCTAGCCGATCCGAACGGCAGCGGTCGTGTGAACTACGCACTCTTCCAGCACCTCATGTATCCTCTGATGCTTTTTCTACTTCAAGAGCGCGAGTTGGCTGCAGCGGCATCGACCGAACGTGTACGGTATAGCGAGGAGGAGGTTAAGGGGTGAAAGCGCACACCGGAGTGTGCAGAACACGACACTTCAAACCGCGTACCAACACTTTCAAAGCAGCTTTCTATTCATTACATCAAGACCTTACTCTAAGTCGATTAACATGTCCAAAATGAAATCTGGTCATTACACGGAGTACCGAACTGCCAATTCGCTGGTCGAACCAGACACGGATGTCACTCCACGCATGGAAGACATTTCTCGGGTTGATTCGAATTGCTGGTGGCGGAAGCTGCTCGACAAGTCTTGACTCGATCGGCCAAACTGAGACCTACCAGCCGAACTTCCAGTGGAGTACCGACGTCTACGGCTCTCCATGCCCTTCGCAGTCTGCTGCAAGGACGATAGCCAGTCGGACGGTGTATACTCCTTGAGGCTGATGTAGTCATCGCGCGACTGAGGTGGTTTGCCAATGAACTTGACAAATGCTGGGCTGTCCCGAACAACAGGGTGGGTTTCAATCCACTGTAGCAATGCCGCGAACTTGGCACTCCGGTCTTCCAGGATCGTTTTGGATGAAGACTCTCGTCGTAGCAACCCCTTTAGCGCCGGCGAGATGAGCTCCTTACCTGGAAACGGAGGCAATGTACTTGTGACACTCTTTGCAGCATTAAGCTTGGCGCAAACCTGCTCGTGCAACTGTAGGAAGTCACTGTAGCGTCGTAGGATGGAGTAATGTTCAACGTCTGTAGTTACCATCGAGGCACCGCTGGATCTATCGCCTTCGTCGTCGTCACTGGAGTCTTCAGCGATAAAGGTCGACATCAGGACTTCCTCATGCACAGACACGTTCACTCGGTAGTACCACACATTGGAGCTTTGGGTCTGCGAAAAGCTGTCGATCTCGAGTTCACGTCGAGAACCGCGCGTGGACTTGACAAAGTGTTGTTCAGTGTAGCTGCTGCTTCTCATGATGGAAACTGGTAGCGCGGATTAGACTCAGAAGCGTGGAATGTACTGGAACCCACAGAGGAATTTAAATAATGGCCACCATCGCTCGCAGGTTTGCAGTTAAGCGGGGCCGCTCGTCAGAGTACCAACAATCAACTACTAGGTGGTGTTACGAGGCGCGGACAATCAAGTGGTTGGCGTCTGTTTTCAGATGATATCCTAGTGGATCGGAGTGGCCGATACGAATTGGAAGGGCAAGCGAATACGTGTGTGTGGCGTGACGCGATTGTTGTGACGGACTAGCACAACGCTCTCGAAATGTGTCGGGCCGTCGCCAGATTTATCGTGTCGAGCTGCAGTAGGGCGTTAGTTCGACTGCTGCTTTCCGGCGCAAATCCCGCACGTGCCGAATGTCCTCACGCCTAAATTCACTTGAACACGCTCGTGGGCCACGAGTCGTGGCATTCGTTGTTAGGGCGTTAGCACGCCCAGATGGTGCGCGAAAGCGTGTGTAGCCATCTCATTTCGCTGCAGAATCAACCGTGTTAGTCAGGCGCAATTTCAACGTACATGTACCGACCAATCAAGTGTCGGCATTCGAGGCAAGTCTGTGTTGCCTTCACACTGAACACGGCCGTTTTTGAGGGCCACGCACCCGCACAACATCGTGCCAGCGCACGTCAAAGCCTGCTTTGTCGGCAACGTGCTACCTTAACTAACACCTTTTGCTCGCGCGCGTGGTGAGCGAGGAGTTCAGGATTGGTGCAGCTCCTTCTAACAATCACGAAACACTGCACTCTGGAACCAACGAACAACCGTGTATGCGGAGACGCCAATCGCCGACACACTCGAGCGCTGCAGATAGTTGAATATATACTCTTTCATAGCTGATGGTGGCTACGGTGATCCCGGTTCCTCAGCAAGCAGCACTTCAAATGCTGGATCGAAAATGCCATTTCCTCGCGACCTGGTATCAGTGTTGCAACACCTCTCAAGAGATGCCAGAGGATGCAGCAACAAGACCGAACCGCAACAGCGACAGTATTCCTGAATGACACCTTGATCTAAAAGGCTCGAGCTTCGTGCAAGCGAAACAAAACGTCCATCGAGCGTCGGGTCCACGCGAGCATCGTCCGGAATGAAAGTCACAGGCGCAGAGTAAAATCCAGTCTGACGTCGCCTACGAGTCGACACTGGGACCCAATTGCTCGCTGCTGTTATTCGAGTGCAAGGAGCTGACAATCGTATTGTTGAACTGGGCGTTGCATCAAATAATAGCCGGGATTATACTTACCCCCAGCGTTCTGGACGTCAGCATTTACCTCCTGCAGGCAGCAGTTATGATAAGTTCTCCTTTCATGCGATCCAGCCACGCGTAGCTTGCAGCTAGGTGCTGTCATTGCCGTCGCTAGTGGCATCTACACCGCGTTGCCAGCGCCACGCCGCGCACATCCGTATGTGAGATCAGGAGTCCGCCGTCGCAGGGTCCAAGCAGGTCGACTCGGTCCGGATTGCTCGCAGACCGCCCGCCACGCACGCGTCTTCCAGCCAGCGTGGGCCGGTCTCTGCTCGAGGCGGGACACCCTGGGCCACACGCTTTGACACGCAAGCAGCTGCGCCGAGGCACGCGCACGTATCTATGAGGCGCGGTCTCCAAAAATGGCTGGTGGACCTGCATCCGAAGGCAAAGCGCTCAGCGATCGAGTTCTAGCGCTGGGCGAACCAAGCGAAGCGGAGACCTTGGGCAGCGGCTGAAATGCATTCGGCGCTCGCGCTGACGCATGTCCCGTGTTCGATGGAGCTTCAACCGTTGGCGAAAGATACTGCTGATTCAGCCTGTTCCATTTTCACGAGGTTTTTCCCGCTTCAAAGGGGTTTTATCAGCTCTGAGCAGCACAGCGCCGGGCCAGGAGCCCATTTTCGAGACCAGGGACCCATTTTCAGTCCGCCGCGGCAAGACAAGCGCAGCGGTTGCCGTGCTGTCTGCCGGTCGGCGGCATCTCGCGGCAGCAGCGGCAGCGATGACGACCAAGTCGAGCAGCGAAACGGCGGCGACGGATTTGCAGCTTCGGCGGCAGCAGTCTGTTTCAACGGCTAGCTAGGCTCCTGGCAGAACGCTGTCCTAAACAAACTCCGGTTACGCGTTTGCCAGCAATCGATCTTGCCCCAGTGGCCGGCCGCCTCCAGCGACAAACCGAAGCGATAGTGCTTCTCTGGCGCGGAATCCTGCACCAACCGGGTCTGGTTGGGACTGGCTGCCGTTCGCCTATATGCAGCGCAACGCTAGGGGATGCGAATGACCGAGCCTCGACAATGGAGCTGCGCGTTGTCTTTCTTGGCGTCGCTGTCATCTGACCTGAGCCTGGCGCGCTACGTCGGCCAAGAAGATCGCGCGCTGACCCGCCTCACTGCTGGCACTTCAAGTTGGGCCATACAAATCACCACATACTTGCAGAAGACCCATTTTGACGACCCATTTCCCGACTATGGGTGCCGATGGGCATCAAATCTTTGCGAATCAGACGCGGCAAAAGCAACCACGGCGGATCTGTATACCGCATAGAGCGCGCAAGTGTAAAGATCTTCGCTTGCTGGCCGTTGGTTCTCGAATCTCGGGATCCTTTTTGCGAAAGGGGAGGAACCATTTCGGATTTTGCGTCCCTTGTCGTAGGAGAGTCTTCTGTCGGCGAGAGCAAGGGATCTAAAGAGCGACCATGGCGGGAGACTTTGAAGCCTACGCCTACATTGTGTCCGCGGGTGTCTTCGGCATCCTGTTCGCGGCCTACCTGTTCTGGGAAGTGTCCAAGGTCAAGGTGACGCGTCGCGGCGATGGCTACGCGCTGTTGGCCTCGGAGGTGCGCCACCAGACGGCGGACCGCCTGTTCGAGATCTACTGCGCCATCCAGGAGGGCGCCCGCGCCTTCCTCTTGGCCGAGTACACGCTGTGCTTCGCCTTCATCATCGTCTTCGGCGCCGTGGTGCTCGTGCTCACGTCGTTCGTCAACAAGGACGGCCAGAAGTTCGACTGGCTCTTCGGCACGCTCAACGCCACGGCCTTCGCTGTCGGTGGCCTCACGTCCATGGCCGCTGGCTACATGGGCATGATGGTTGCCGTGTACTCGAACGCGCGTACCACGGTTTCAGCCATGAAGGAGGGCGCTCGCGGCTGGCGCGACGCCTTCAACACGGCCTTCCGTGCTGGTGCCGTCATGGGCTTCGGACTGAGCTCCATGGCTCTGCTGGTGCTGTTCATCCTGATCAAGGCCTTCGAGACGCAGTACCCGCTGTCGACCGACTACAAGAAGCTGTTCGAGGCCATCTCGGGCTACGGTCTGGGCGGTTCCTCGATCGCCATGTTCGGCCGTGTGGGCGGTGGTATCTACACCAAGGCTGCCGATGTCGGCGCAGACCTTGCCGGTAAGGTGGTGGAGAACATCCCCGAGGACGACCCGCGTAACCCCGCTACCATTGCCGACAACGTCGGTGACAACGTTGGTGACGTTGCCGGTATGGGCTCTGACCTGTTCGGCTCGCTCGCCGAGTCAACGTGCGCCTGCCTCGTTATCTCGACGCAGAGCCCTGAGATCATCGGTGCCGGCTGGCCCGCTGTTCTGTTCCCGCTGGTGATCACGGCTACGGGCATCTTTGTGTCTGCCATTGTGAGCTTCCTCGCCACCCACGTGTGGCCTGTCAAGAAGGAGAAGGACGTCGAGACTGTGCTCAAGGTGCAGCTGTTCGGCTCCACTCTGCTCATGACCATCCTGATCATCCCGGTTGCCATCTGGCTGCTGCCGTCGACCTTCTCGATCGGCGGAGCGTTCCAGGTTACCCCCATCCGTGCCTTCTACTGCGTTGCTGTCGGCCTGTGGGGCGGCTGCATCGTCGGCTTCGTGACGGAGTACTTCACCTCGCACAGCTACCACCCTGTGCGGGAGGTCGCCCAGGCTTGCGAGACTGGTGCTGCTACCAACATCATTTACGGTCTTGCTCTTGGCTACAAGTCGGCTATCATCCCGATCACGATCATTTCGCTTGCTGTGTACGTCGGCTTCTCGACTGCTGGCATGTACGGTGTTGCTCTTGCTGCTCTTGGCTTCCTTGGCACGCTCGCTACGTGCCTGGCCATTGACGTGTACGGCCCCATTTGTGACAACGCTGGTGGCATTGCCGAGATGGCTGAGCTGCCCGCTGAGGTGCGTGATAAGACCGATGCTCTTGACGCTGCCGGCAACACGACGGCTGCCATTGGCAAGGGTTTCGCTATTGGTTCGGCTGCCCTTGTGTCGCTGGCCCTGTTCGGTGGTTTCGTGACCCGTATTGAGGAGACGTCCATCAACATCCTGTCACCTATCACGTTCGCCGGCCTGTTCATGGGTGCCATGCTTCCGTACTGGTTCACCGCACTGACCATGAAGTCTGTGGGTGTTGCCGCCATGGAGATGGTGAAGGAGGTCAAGCACCAGTTCGCCACGATCCCCGGCCTTCTTGAGGGTCTGCCCGGCCACGGTCCTCCGGACCACGCTCGTTGCATCAAAATCTCCACGGACGCTTCTCTGCGTGAGATGATTCCGCCTGGACTTCTTGTCATGCTGTCCCCCATTATTGCTGGTACCTTCTTCGGTGTGCACGCCGTGTCGGGCCTGCTTGTCGGCAGTCTGACGTCGGGTGTGCAGCTCGCTATCTCGCAATCGAACACTGGTGGCGCCTGGGATAACGCGAAGAAGTTCGTCGAGAAGGGCTGCGTGTCGATTGAGGACAAGGAGGGAAAGCTTATTGTCCAGGGCAAGGGCAGCGCCATCCACAAGGCCGCTGTTATCGGCGACACTGTGGGCGACCCGCTGAAGGATACCTCCGGCCCAGCCCTTAACATTCTGATGAAGCTGATGGCCATCATCTCGCTGGTGTTCGGCGACTTCTTCAAGAGCATCAACAACGGCCGCGGTCTGCTGAACGTGCCCGGCGATGTTGTGCCTGAGGTTGCTGCCGCGCCCGTCGTGGACATCACGGCCGCTCCCCAGCTGTAAGCTCGTTTCTACTGTTCGTCGACTGATGCCACCTCGGTGCTATCAGTTCGATGTGTGGAGGAAGCGTCGCGTGCGCTGTAGAGTGACAGAGAAAGAGAAGGAGTACAGGACTGCCTGCGTTTTGGGCTGTACTGTTGTCTTGTCAATTTTTCGTAGTGAGCGTGCGTAGGTATAGCTGGTAGTTGCAGTCGATGTGCTTTGCGTTTGGATTGCAAATAGAGCTTGCTGATGCACTACATGTATTACTTCTGGCTTTGAGCAGTTTGGGTGTGTGCATGCTGCAACAATCGGGTCGTCACTTTCGGACGATTTAGCAGCATTGAGCTTATTCTTGTAGCGCAAAGCAGTACGTACCAGAACAACGGTCAATTCGCCACTGTAAAACAGGTGCCAATGTAAACTCGACGCGAACAAGTTCACGAGACCTATCACATCAGAACTGCCGGCTTTGGCGACGTGTAGCGAATCGCTCTTTCGTATAGCCCTCAGAGTGCTGATTAGTTATCACTCGTAACCTACGAATTGCATCTCCATCAGAGTAGTAACGTGCATGACTTGCAAATACGGCGTCCTGCGAAAACTAAAGCCTTCACCTCAGTTCCTTCAAGCGCCAAGCACACAAACGTCGACCATCTGAATCTCGACTGGCGAAAATAGTGCAAATCAAACGATGCAGCCCAAGACATCGGTAACCAAGTCGACAAAGTTGCTTTAGCAACAAGCAGAGACTAGAAGCCGACTCAGCGTTCCGTTCGTCTGAAACGACTTGAGGTGCAGACGTTGCGCAGGAACATCACCACTACGAGTGAAGCAAGTCGCACCTGAAGTCGAACCGTGCATGAATGATCAACGTACCTCTCTGTCATCGTTCATAGGCCACCCAGAACGAAAACAACAAAAGGCTGCATTAGTTGTCCCGGAATGCCTCGATCGTGCAGCATATCGCCGTCGCCTCAAGTTTCTCTCGATCGCGGTTGCGGCGAGCCTATTCACAGCGCTTCCTACGACGAGCACATCCACGTCGGCGGCGGAACATTGGATACCGTCAGGCGAGCCCATTTAAGATACCCCTTCCCCAGAAGCTCCCTGACAGTCCGTGTCGAGCAAGCCCAAAAGCCCTGTACGCTCTCCGCAATGCTCTTCATGTAGTTCGTTCGTTTCCTGCTAGCCCCAACTGTACGCGCGTAAGTACGTCGCGCATATTACGCCGCCGTCGACTCCCCGCTCGCTCCACAATCCCCAGCGCCTGATGTGCGATCTCAGTCACGTTTCTCCGAGAAAAAAGCGGAAATAGAGCTCTCGTCGAGGGCTGCCGCCACGTACTCCATGGTAGCAAACTTCAGTTTTTGCGTCGATTATGCCTTGCAGGCGAGTCGGAGGCACAAGCCGTGGCATGAATGGGAATTTTGAACGCAACTGCTCGGCGTGGGATGCCAAAATCCCTGAACATTTAGCCTTGCGCCGAGTATGCTGCCGACATTCCTGAACTTTTGGCTGCTGCTGTCAGCAAGCGCTCGTGTCGACAAGCGAAGCCCAGAGCGCTCGCTTGTCTTCGTGCGCGAGGGCGGTGACAGTCACCATGACTTGGCGCGACTATCGCGTCGGCATTCACGCGGCGTGCTCGAAGGTGGTGGTTGAAGTGGAGCCTAGGGCGGTGGGACTCGGCAAAGTTTGACTCGACGTTTGTATGCCGGTCGACCCAGCGATCATCAATGGTTGTGTAGGGGTGGGGTTGAAGCGTTGACACGCCTTTCACCCGCACGTGGGTGAAACACGTGGGTGAAATGCGAGCCACCCAGGTAAACTCAATGGGAATACTGGAAGCAAGTAGCTCGCACCGTATTTAAAAGGGAGCTGTGGGTAATTTGCCAATAGCGAAAAAAGATTGGGCCAGTCGACCGGGTGGAGCGCCGCCACCCAGCGCGGCGGTTCCATATTTGGGCGAAAAGCCCGCGCGACTGCTTGTTTTTTCGGCTGGAATTGATCTTTTTGGCCTACCTACCAAAGACAGTGGCCCAAAGCCGCCAGCTACGTCGCCTCCGGGCCACGCACTGCCATCCGCTGACGCGCGCTTTGCCAGTCGAGACCCACTTTGCATTTCACCCCAAGCAGCGCAAGCACCATGGTCCCCAACGAGAAGGCCGAGAAGACGTTCCCCAACCACAAGGGCCACCCCGAGCACGAGATCGAGCTCAAGAGCTCGTGGATGCTCATCTCCAAGACGCACCTGTACCTGGGCGCCGTGCTCGTCTTCCTCGTCGGCATGCTCTCGGGCGGCGGCTACTACTACCGCACGTCCATGGATTTGGCCCAGAGTCTCGGTGCCACTGCCGTCACGCAGCCCTCCAACGGACACCCCACTGTGCTCGTGACGGGCGGACTTGGCTTCATCGGCAGCCACGTCGTCGAGGACCTCGTCGCCAACGACTTCAACGTGGGTCTCGTGTTGCTGCCGTTGATTTGAATTCCTTTTGTGTGTTCTGACAAAGAACGTGTGTGTGTGTCGTGATTTGCAGGTTGTCGTGTACGACGACATGAGCAACGGCAAGAACTTTAACAAGGACGTCTCGGCCGTGCTGGTCAAGGACATCACGGTCGTGAACGACTTCTCCTACATCGTTCACAAGGTTCGTCTCCATTTTCAGCCCTGTCTTTATCACTTTATGTGTTTCGGAGCCTTCACCTGACCCGCCCATTGTGCGCTGTTGCCATCGTTCAGATTGACTACGTGGTGCACCTGGCTGCTGCCATTTCCGTCGAGGAGAGCACGCGTCTGCCGGAGAAGTACCAGCGTATCAACGTGGAGGGCTCCCGTAAGGTGCTCGACTGGGCCGTGAAGAACGGTGTCAAGCGTGTCGTCGCTGCTTCGTCGGGTGCTACCTACGGCACCCCCAAGGTGGAGGACCTCCCGCTGCGTGAGGAGTCCGCCACTGGCGGTATTTGCGCGTACGCCACCACCAAGTTCGATATGGAGCACCTCATGGCTCAGTTCCACGAGCAGTTTGGCCTCAAGTCGACGGCCCTGCGCTTCTTCAACGTCTACGGCCCGCGTCAGGACCCCCACTCGTCGTACAGCGGCGTCGTCTCGTGGTTCATGGAGCAGGCCAAGATCAACGGCACGCTGAAGGTGACTGGCGATGGCGAGCAGTACCGTGACTTTGTGTATGTGAAGGACGTTGCCCGTGCCATCCGTACGGCTATGCTGCTTCAGCACGATGACTTCGACGTGTTCAACGTATGCACTGGTGTCAAGACTTCCATCAACGACGTTGCCGTTGCTGTGAAGGCCAAGTTCGGCTCGTCCGCGGACATTACGCACATCCCGTACCGCCAGGGCGATGTGAAGGAGTCTGTCTGCTCTCCTGTGAAGGCAGCCACCAAGCTGGGCTTCACGGCTTCGTACGACTTCCCCACGGGCATTGGCGAGACCCGCGACTGGTTCATGACTATTTAACAGTCACTAGCTTTGTACCTAACGACGTTGTCAGCAATGAGCGAGTAAGCGCGCGAATTGCTGGCTGTACTGTACCTACGTAGAGAGGGCCGACGCCAAATAGGCGGGCTCTCCTGCTTCTTGCGATGGTCGGTGCTGGGAGAGCAACAGCACAACCGTGGCAGGCGAGCAGTATTTTTGTTGGTAAGCAAACAAACAATAAAAACAAAGTGAAACAACAACAACTCGAAGGACAGCAGAATAATATAACGCGCGTACATGTAGACGTTGTTCTGAGCGTTCTCTCGGGTGCGGGTGTGGTTATTAATGTGGTAAGCTTCTGCCGTTTTAACGGGGTTGCCTGGACCACAGAACGCTGTGCCGGGCTCGCGTCAACTCGTGACGACATTCCTGAAGTTTGCTCGGGACAAGGTTCCACTCTGCAGTGTCGAGGCACTGCATTGACTTAATTCCACTGATTGATTCCCAAGACGTAAAGCATCTGTGCCACCAACGATGCAATAATCCTTGTGCCGACCGGGGACAAATGTGAAGGCACGAGCCTCACACCTTGTGTATCTTTGGCGAGCTAAGTGTATTTGGTGTGTGCGCCGCTTCGGCTAGCGTTACAAGCGCAGATATCTGGACACCATCTGGCGTTTTGACAGCTTAGGAGTACTGTTCAACGATAGTACCCGAAACGCGAGCCAGCGAACTCAGTCAGTGCGCGACTTCTTCCACAAGAGCGATCTACTCCGTCTCCAGCACCATGTTGCCCACGCGCCACGGCCGCAACGGTCGCCCCGAGACGAGCTGGCTGCTGCTGCCCAAATTCTACGTGTACGTGGGGGCTCTGGCCATCTTCGCGGTGGGCGCGCTCTTCGGAGGCGGCTACTACCAGACCAACGCTGGGCATAGCGCCATGACGCCGGTCTTCCGCCGCTTTGCGACCCCCAAGCCCGTCGTGCTCGTCACAGGCGGCCTGGGCTTCATCGGTAGCCACGTGGTCGAAGATCTGCTCGCCAACAATTTCGAGGTCCGCTGCTGGAAGTGCAAGGAACTGATTTACGTGTCTGGGGACTGACGGTGGAGTTTGCTTGCTACTGCAGGTGGTGGTGTACGACGACATGAGCAACGGAAAGAACTTTAACCGGGGCGCGGCAGCCGTGCTGGTCAAGGACATTACGGTCGTGGACGACTTCTCCTTCATTATCCACAAGGTGCGGTAGTTGGATCTGGATCTGGATGTTGACTTGCCCCCTGCTTGTTTTTGCTCCCCCCTCCCACTCCCTGTGTTTAACATGGATCTGTAACTTGGTGGTGGTGTATGACACAGATCGACTACGTGGTGCATCTCGCCGCTGCCATCTCCGTTGAGGAGAGCACTCGTCTCCCCGAGAAGTACGAGCGCATTAACGTCGAAGGGTCACGCAAGGTGCTCGACTGGGCCGTCAAGAATGGCGTCAAGCGCGTAGTCGCAGCGTCTTCGGCTGCCACGTACGGCACCCCACTACCAGAGAACCTGCCCTTGAGCGAGGAGACGGCCACTGGCGGCATCTGCGCGTATGCTACCACCAAGTTCCAGATGGAGCACTTGATGGAGCAGTTTAACCAGGACTACGGCCTCCCGTCGACTGCGCTGCGCTTCTTCAACGTCTACGGCCCGCGCCAAGATCCGCACTCGTCCTACAGCGGCGTTGTCTCCTGGTTCATGGAGCAGGCTAAAATCAATGGCACGCTGAAGGTGACTGGTGACGGTGAGCAGTACCGCGACTTCGTGTACGTGAAGGATGTTGCGCGTGCGATCCGTACGGCGATGTTGCTGAAGGACGACGAGTTTGATGTATTCAACGTGTGTACGGGCATCAAGTCCACCGTCAAGTCTGTGGCTCAGCGCATCGTCGAGAAGTTCGGATCGTCCGCTGCGATTGTAAATGTGCCGTTCCGCTCGGGCGACGTGAAGGAATCGGTCTGCTCCCCAGTAAAGGCGGCCAACAAACTTGGATTCACAGCGTCTTACGATTTCTCCGACGGTATCGGCGAGACGCGCGACTGGTTCCTGTCGCTGTAAGCGCGCGTCTGTCTTTCGCGAGTGCCCCATGTGCCCTACGACTCCCTTGTACGACTGCACTGTGTATGCTTCGAGCTCCAACTGACCTTAGATTTTGCATGAGCCAGCGGCGATAAACTGTATTCAGACAAAATGCAAATGCACAAACAATACAAAGCTTGAATACTTATTCACGCCAAACACAGCGCAGCTACCGCCGGACAGTACATGTTCAGAAAGTAGAGGATACGAACGAGTACGACAAACTTCAACGCGTTCCGCTTGGACTTGAGGCTCGCATCCTGTCGTCGTCGTTCTCAGATGCACAGTCCGGTGAAGTTTTGTTGTTCGCAAGTAATTTTCTTTAGAGATGTGCCAGCCCTGCTCATCGTTCGCACTGCGAATCGTAGGCTCGGGGTTTAACGAATTATCGATTGTCCAAACGCGCTTTCGTTTGTGCAAAGGCAACTGAAGAGCTTGCAGAGCACAGGAAGCGCGTTTTGCTACCCTTTCTTTGATTTTCCTACACTAAGAGAGCACGACGAAGAAGAATGCTTTGCATCAACTTCAAAGTAATAAATTGGCAGCGAAGTTCCAAGTGCTTGTGCAATTCGGTGGCTTGCAGCTAAGATGTTGGCGAAACGTCCGTAATAGTGCTGATCCGGTCGTAGCATTCAAAGCTCGAGCGCAGTGACGCCCTCGACCATGTCGAGTGGAGGCAGCAAGAGAGGTTAGGATGCCGCTATCAACGCAAGGGCGAAGAACTGGGCGATGAATGTGTTTCAGTCGTCAGGAGGCCATTCTAACTGCAGTCGTGACAGTGCATAGCCCAGTGCGCGAGTAGCTCCTGCCACTGGCATTGGCAAGATGGCAACCTCCCTCCTTGGACACGATGACGAGATGCGGGATCAGGCCTTGCCCTAGGCGGATGGTTCCCTCGTTCTCTTCGGCGTCGCGTTCAAAAGCGGTGGTGCCGATCATCGAGTCGATCGTGTGAAACCGCCACGCTGGCCTTTTTCTCGCCCCGCCAGCAGAGAGGCGGTCGGGCTCCTCAAAGACTTGGGCTCAGTATACGGCAGCAAGGGCCTCCTCTCAGCGCCAAACCCAAGCACCTCGTCACTCAGTCGCTCATTCACTCGTCGCCACCAAGGACTTTCCGCACTGCCTTCCGGTAAGTAGCCTATAGCCCCCGTCTATAGTAATTCTCTATCAAAGACTCACGTTGTGTCTCTTGTCGCAGTTCAGTTCTTTAGCCGACGGCGACCGCGTATGGGCATGAAACCCGCCGAGCACTACGCGCTGGCCAACATGACGCGGCCCGACTCGCTGCCCACCCAAACGGGCGCCTTCATCTCGCTCATCAGCTGCTCCGTCATCGTGCTGTCCTTCCTCTGGAAGCGCAAGTGGCGACGTCACCCCAACCCGCTCATCTACTGGAAGGCGGTGGTCGATCTGCTCTACGCGCTGCGGTTCCAATACGCCTGGGACGTCTACACGAACCCTCTGGGCTGCCGCGCACTCGCCACCCTCACGCAGTTCTGCACCTTCTCGTCCGAGTGCTGGTTCCTCTGCATGTCTTTCAATTTGTACCAGTGTTCCACCAACCCCTTCACGAACCTCAAACACAATTTGCAGTGGTATCACGCCTTCTCCTGGGGCGTGGGCGCCCTCTTCGCCTTCCTGTTATGGGTCTCCAACGTCGAGTTCGACCCCAAGATCCATCCGTCCTGCTTCGTGGACGAGACGGTCGCGAACGAGCTCATCGTGTACTACGTCGTGGTCATCCTGGCTGTATTGTGTGCAGTCGTTTTTGCAGTGCTGGAGACTCAGACCCATCCGTTTCGAGGCATGAAGGAGGCGCTCGAGGCCAAGAAGGACGTGATTCGCAGCGCCAGGATCTTCACGGTGGCCTACATCATCTACCAGATCATCCTCATTTCGTTCTGGATTGCGGACGTGCTGTTCCTCAGTGACCACCCGCGCAAACTTCAGATCGTACGCGACGCCTCCTCTTTTCTCCAGGCAGCGAAAGGCTTGATTGACTTGGTCATTTGGGTCGCCATGAACGGGTCTCCGCATGTGGACTGCCTCGCTGGACGACTGCGGGAGACCTTTGACAGCGATCGCTACAGTGACGTGGATATCGATTTGCAGCCGCAACTCAATGTTGCGCTGCGAAAAGAGGTGCTACATTTCACGACCAGAGGCATTGTGGCAGCGTCATCGAACACGCCGATGGTCACGGACGGCAGGCGAGTGGTGCATCTTCGGTTGCACGAGCTTGGCATGACAGTTTGTTTTGACGATTACAGTCCGTCATCTTTCCGCGACATCCGTCAAGGTTTTGCCATCAACGAGACACTGTACAGGAAGGCGTTTCTGGCGACGTGTCACGAGAGGCTTGAGTCTGGCGGGTCCAGCGGAGCGTTCATGTTTTACACTGCAGACTACGCGTTCTTGGTGAAATCAGTGACAACAAGTGAACGGAACGTGCTGCTGGATATGCTACCGGCGTACATTCGGCACATGAAGCAGAATCCAGACTCCCATTTGTCACGGTTCTATGGTTGTCACTCCATCGAAATGTATGGCCAAGTGTTTAGCTTCGTCGTGATGGGAAACGTGATCGGCCGTACAAGTATGCACCAGTTTTTCGACATTAAGGGGTCGTGGGTCGATCGCAATGCTCCGGTACGTTACATGGTTGGCATGAAGATAAAGTAAAACCTGGGGCTAACATTCTACGTTGTGGTTGTAACAAATTCCAGGCGATCCCTCCAGGAAAAACAGTTATCTGCACATACTGCAGCAACGCCTTTCAGTATGGAACCCACGAGAACTGTGAGTACAGCATCCGTGGAAACCATTTACCCCACATTGTGCTCAAAGACAACGACTTCCATCGGAAACTGCGAGTGCAATCGGATACAGGTAAGCGTTTCACCCAGTAGAAGTGTTGTAAACCGCTGCAAGCTGAGAAACTAACTTTTTTCGCTATGTATTTCAGCCGAGGCACTGGTTCGTCAACTTGAAAGTGATAGTAATTTCCTGCGTGAACAAGGCATTATGGACTACAGTCTGTTGCTGAGTGTACACAACACGAAATACGTGGTGGAGCACTCAGGTTTGGATAACAGAAAGCCGTCTCCGACAAAGCGCAAAGTGAATTACCCCGTGTGTCACCCTGAAAACAGTGATTCCTTCTTGTCTGTTGTGACGGATGGTGCGGACCAGACGGAAGTGTCTAGCGATGAGGACTTGGATGAAGTGGAGTCTGGAAACCGAAGAAAGTTCCTCCGCAATTGCAGGTACTCTGTTGTTGGTCAGTACGACGAAAACAACGTTACAATCCAAGACGACACTCCACTTCTTGGTCGTCCCGGACGCCGCTACAACTCAGTGTCGTATGGGCCAGTCGATATGGACTCGAACACTGTTGATGACTCTCAGTGGATTGGAACGAGAACAGTCGAAAAGCGGGGTTACCAGGCCTGTGTTGTGGTTGGACCGGACTATTACACGCTTGGCGTGGTGGATATGCTGCAAACATGGACGTGGAGCAAGCGTATGGAGCGCCTTTGGAAGACTCTCGTGCTGCGTTATGACGGTTTGGGCATTTCGGCAGCTCCGCCTAAATTGTATGCTGAGCGCTTTCAACGTAAAATGCGTGATATCTTGATGGTCTCACCGGCATTTGACTCCAGTGATACCACAGGAGTCTGATAGATAGATTATGTATTGTGGAATAATGAGAAGAAGTAAGGTTTTAACCAACTGAGTGTTTCAGAGTGAGCCACCAGATCGACTTTACGACTCCGCTATCATCATGTCGTACTCTTGCAACTTTTGCAGCGCTTGGAATGCGGAGTGAGTGATGAGGTTGTAATCGAGCTCACCCATCTCGTCGGGATCTGAGATGGCCATTAGTGAGCGCAACTGGCGATCGGTGATCTCCGGGAGTGCATTTCGAATGGAGGCAACAACCTCATCACGTACAAGCACTCCACGGCGACTTTCATCGACTGCTTCTAACTCACGGGATAGTGCTTGCTCGAAAGTGTGCTGGTTGAGCTCTAAGACTGTGTAGTACTCGCTCGTCTTGCGATATCGCTGCAAGTAGGCTGCAAATGTCTGCTGGCTGTCAACGTTCGTGAGTGCCAGCACCATTCCCGAAATTTGGGCTGCGAACCTTTCATAGTTGACAAAACCAGTGTTGTCTTCTTGGGCCTCCGCCATGACGGCGATAATTTGCAGTCTTGTCAGCCCAACATCAGCAGCACGAAACAGGCGAGCAATTTCAGCAACTGTGAGCAACCCCGTGCTTTCGGTGTCTCCACTTGCGAATACTTCTGTGAGATACTGAGCAATCCAGTCTGGGTTGTTGTGTGCTTCCAAAATGCCCTGGACGTAGGTATCTTTTAGAAGGGCGAAGCAAATTGGCACGAAGTCCGGGTAAACAACGATGCTCGGGTCATCCTCTGCTACAGGTGCTTCGGACACGAGGATGTTCACTTCACGGCGGGTGAATCCCAGGTCGGCATCTCGAATAGCGTCCATGAAGGCGAGGCGAGTGAGTGCGCCGACTTCATCTTTGTCTGCACGCTGGAAAGTTTCTCTCAAGATACTCTCCATTTCGTCCTGCATCATGCCGTGCAGGAAAAACTCCGCTTCTCTTTTGCGAAAACTTTCAATCCGAGCTAGGCGCTGTGTGTGGTTTGCACGAAGTTGTAACAATGCCTGAATACCCAGTGGCAAGAAGTCTGCTCAAATCACCACCACCAACAAAATAACAATAGACCCGTCAGCTCATAGGATGTTGACAACAAGAAATTGGTTTGAATAATGAATACCTGCACAACTGATAACACCTCCCTCACTTTCGTCCGCTTCAGCATAAAGAGCTTTGAGCTCGGCAGGGGAAAGTTGTAGCTGCTCGCCCACTCCATCCAGTATCTGGAGTCAATACACCGCACCATAAGCAGATACTCGCCACCTGAAGATACTTTTTCATTGTCCGTACCTGTTTAAAGTGCTCGTATATGACCATCCCTCCATCCTGCTGTTGTGCATCGTTGAATGCAACGATCAAAAACTCTTTGATGGCCTCTTCGTCCATTTTGATGTACGCCGGTGTCAACGCGCTCATGGCTGCGTCATCGTTGGCCTTGCTCGTCCCGCTTTGTTTCGCGACGAGCTCTTTGAAGTACTGGGACCCGAACGCGTAAATGGCCTCTTTGGCCTCGACTTTGCCTTGCTGTCGGAGCACTTCCCGAGTGAAGTTGCGCAGAATGTCGGGAAAGTCGGCAGGAAGTTGCATTGGCTTGGCGTACTTGGACGCCATGGTTTCCAGTGAAGGCGAAAGACTTGTGACCTTGAATAGTCGCGAAGATGCAGGATACGAAACGCTGAGCTAATGCTACGAAAGTCTGTTGGGATTCCCATTGGGAATTTCCCAACACACTTTCGTTGCAGTCTTCCTAACTTGGGAAGACTCATAGGTGACCAATTTCAAGAGCAGGAAGCGACTAACGAAAAATTAAACAGGCTACGGTAGTGATCGTCGCGTTGAAGGTCTCTGGACTTGTGCTGGTGGTTGCCACCGCTCGATTCCTGAAGGATTATGGGGCTGTATTATGCGCAGACGTTCTCCATCTCAGGACGTGACCACTCTGTGCATGCATTTCTCGACACTGCCTTCGTTGAAACCTGACTCGTTGACACACCTGAGCTGTTGTAAATGAAGTCCCTGACAAGGTCATAGCAACCTGATTGGTTTGAGTCACGCGCACTTTAGTCCATGCAACGCCATTAGTAAATGGCACGCGTTCACTGTGGGACGGAGACTCCGTTCACCTGCTAAAGCGCAAGACTGGTGAATAGCAATGCACCATCGGGACCAACAGGTTGGTCGCCTGCCATGGCAACGACGGGTCAAGGCTCGCGGACTCAAGTTTGGCGTCAACGAGCGCTCTCTCCTTGGTCGCTGCTCCGATGTGAGCTGGTCTCGACCTTCAGTTGTTAACTTTCCTACCACCACTCAAGTCCATGGACAATTCAGCCAACGCTACTGCCAATTCCAAGCCCAGGACACTCTCCGTGTCATCACCAAGCAACTTTCAAGAGCTCAAGACTCCCGATGCTCTCGAAGGCGGAGCTTTGCGCCCGGGTGGAGTTCCGAACATCTACAGTCGAGAGACCATCGGTATCCTGATCCAGTACGGCGCGCTGGGTGTGATCAACGGCACAATCTACGGATTGGTGTATCCGTTCCTCAATAACTACCTTCGTATGTCTGGCACTGCCACGGCATCGGCCAAAGTGCTGGTTCGTATCCCATGGACCTTCCGGATGTTCTTCGGTATCCTCTCGGACTGCTTCCCCATTTGGGGTTACCGTCGCCGTCCATACATGGTCTTAGGGTGGATCTTCGCTACGATTTGTCTGCTGCTCATGGTGATTTTCCCTACTGGAGACCCGTACTATGGCGACCCGGATCTTGCTTATGTCGCTGCCGCTAACCTCACGAGTGACCAAGTGGCTCTAATCAACGAAGACGCACCCGACGCCGGAACCAAGTTCATTCTACTGATGATTTTCGCCAACCTAGGAATGACAATGGCAATTGCTGCATCGGACGGCATGGTCATCGAGTTTGCTCAACGTGAACCTGAAGAAATTCGAGGATCGGCACTCACCATGATGCAGGTTTTCAAACAAGTCATGTCCATCTTGTCGTCTGCCATGGTTGGTTTTGGGCTCAATGGTGAGGATTTCGGAGGTTCTTTTTCAGGCTCCATGGGTGTTAACGCGATCTCTGGTGTGTGTGCTGCCGCTGCACTTGGGGCCACCGTGTCCTCCTGGGTTTTTGTGGCCGAGTCGAAGGAACCAGCGAAACCTTTCCGCGAGTACATTCATTTGCTCTTCGACTTGCTACAGCACCGCGTGGTCTACCAGCTCATCGCCTTCCGTTTCTTCTACTTCGTTTTTGCCCTCATGAGCGTGACGGCTGCAAGCCCAATTGCGAGTCTTTGGGCCAAGGTGGAGCCTGTGAACGACGCCATATCCAGCATCCTCGCAGCAATCATTTCTGCTGGTTCGCTCTACATTATCAAGCGATACGGTCTCACCTGGAATTGGCGCACCATCATCGTTATTACCCAGCTATCGGTTGTCTTCGTGGACTGCTTTCCAACATTTTTTACGACTTGGAATATTCTCCGCAGTCAGTGGATGTGGCTCGGTCCTCCTCTGCTTGAAGAAGTCCCGAGCACGATTTCCAAGATTGTGTCCCAGTACGCGACGATTGAACTTGTGGAAGGAGGAAACGAAGCTGCTGTGTTCGGTCTTATCACCACATGCCAAACTATCGCGTCTCCTTTTGCCACGGTTATCTACAAGAACATCGACGCGCACTTTGACATTGGCAAGAAGTACCTGCAGATTGACGACACCTATGTCCGCAACCAGGTAACCTACTGCTACCTCATTGCGTATGGCTTCCAGCTCTGCTCCATCGCGTGGGTATTCCTCTTGCCGCGTCAAAAGGCTGAGACGCTCGAACTCAAGCGCACGGGAGGCAAGAGTCAATTGGCCGGCATCATCACCATTGTCATCTTCACTTTTTGCTTTGTCTGGTCCATCATGACGAACCTCATGACAATTTTTCCTTCCACATCCTGCTTGAAAATCGCTGGAGGAACCGGTTGTTAGTTTCGAAAACAACGCCAATTCACTGCATCGCATGAACGATGGAGCTCCCCTTTTCAAGCGAAAGTTTTAGCTCTATAAAATTTGCACAATGGCATTGGGGTTCTAAATAACCGGGCACTCTCCACGATTTATACTCTCGTCGTTGTGGTATGACGCGCAAACGAGCGAGGCAGCTTGTTACTGCTTCAGTTAAA
The DNA here is from genome assembly GCA_000468175.2 of Phytophthora cryptogea. Classification (NCBI taxonomy): domain Eukaryota; phylum Oomycota; class Peronosporomycetes; order Peronosporales; family Peronosporaceae; genus Phytophthora; species Phytophthora cryptogea. The sequence goes on from KV742247.1 coordinate 71,498, forward strand.
TAAAATCCTCTTCCTCTTCGTCATCATCGAAGTCCTTCGGCTTGGCGCTAACGCGACTGCCACTTGTAGGCGAGGCAGGTTTCGATTGATAGATCGCCGCTGCAACAGCAGCATCGTCCTTGTCGACCATCTTCTTTGGAGAGACAAGTGCAACAGCACCCGGTGCTACCCTGGCGCCTACACCTCCCTTTTCAAGGATGAGATTGAGACTCTGAGGCAGCTTCAGCTCCACTTCTTCATCATCGTCCGAGTCATCTACAGTCCATGCGGATGTCGGTGTGAGAGCCTACGAGCAAATCCAACAAAGTGTGAGTGAACTTCAACCAGAAAACAAGGGCACAACTGCATGGTGAACATATTTCGTACCAGTTCGACGTATTTCCCAGGTTCACCTCCCGAGTGCCTTGTCTTGAGAAGCACGATGATTCCCAAAATTGTGACGCACCCGCCAATGGTGAACATCAGCATTTGTGTCCGTGTCATACTCACGTACTCTTCGAAATACATGATGCCTCCCAGCACACTTGTGAGGATCCAAAAGCTCTGATAGACCGGAATCACCACCAGCGCATCAAATCGTGCCAGTCCGCCATTGAGGAAGTGGACTTGGCACCCCAGACAAGCGCCCAGGCCAGCAACAATCACATACGAGGTGAATTGTGTGAACATGTAGAATCCAGAGTCGCCCCAGATAGCACTCTTGAGTAACTCCACTGTCGACTTGGCCAGCAGGACCGACTGTCCGCCAAACGTCCCAGCAATGCCGCCGTAGCAAATGATGTGAAAGAGTCCTTCTTCAAAGTTGTGCGTGCGTTCAATATAGCGGCAGAACGTGAAGAGACCTCCCAAGAAGCACACGATCAGCGTGATGTACGCATACATGGCTGGTTGCTGATAGAGGTGAATAAGATCCTCCAGCTCGTAGCTTGGAGTGCTGTGTCCTGCAAAAATCACTGTCAACGTGACACCAAAGAAGATGATGGCCGTCGCCAGCATATTCTGTCGCGTGACCTTTTCCTTGTGGAAAATGGGTGCGATGAGCATATTCCAAACGAGCGACAACGCTGCAAGAGGAGCTAGCAAGGTCTGGGGCGCCATGCCGAACGCCACAAAGTCCAGCAGTGAGCCCAGGCACACGAGTCCGAAGCCCAGCATCCACAGCGGCTGCTTGAGCGTCGTCTTCTTCTCTTCCGCCGCGTCGTTGCGGGACATGGACAGCTTCTGCAAGTTGATGCCCACCGAGTTGAGAACGGAGAAGACGAGCGAGATGAGGAAGCCGGCGACCCACATGCCCATTGCTGGGCCCGAGTAGTTGACCTTGAAGCACGAGCCGCTCTTGGGCTCCACCTGCGTCTCGTCGAATGTGGCGCACATGTTGCTGAGTCCTGGACACTGCGAGTGCACTGTGGATTGGCACGAGGCCAGACAAACTCTGGACACGTCGCGCACTTCACACACTGGGAAGTGCACGGCGCAGTGCATTCTGCGCAGGAAGGCGCCGCACGGACTGCTGACGTTGGCGAGTTGCAGCGTCTTGACGGTCGACAGCAGCTTCTCTTGACTGAAGTCCTGGTATTGCGGCAGTGCTGCCAGTGGCGACGTGCTGACGTTGTCACTGCTCCATGCTTGGAAGGCCAATTGCGCCTCAGCGTCCAGCTCTTCGTACGAGGATTCGCCCCCACAGACTGCGAACGACACGTGCGAGCAGAACTCGAGGCCTGATGGGGTTCCGCACGTGCTGGAGCACTCGTCGGCTGCAGCGGAGGCCAGGAACAGCGCAGTACACGCACAGACAGACGCGAACCTGCTCATGGTGCTCTAACGGCCGAGGAGCTTCAGAAGTGAGCCACCTTTTGTTCCGGTTCAACTTGACTCGGCTATTTATAGAACGCTCGAAAAAGAACGGACAAGGTCCGAGGATTTAGAATCGACTTAAAGAGTTTCAGATTATGGAGCGAAGTTAGAACTTTACAGACTCAGATTCTGGAAGAAGTCGCAAGAGAAAATGGGGAACCAAGCGAGCAGCGCCTCGAAAGCCCGCGCGCGCGAGTGGAAGGGGCCGTTCAGCGATGAAGTGAGGCTTGGCTAATAGCAGAGAAGGAGGCGCTAGAGGCTGATGGGTTTTATGGTCGTGCTGTGCAGGAGTACGAGTGTCTGAAGGCGAAATACCAGGCGACAATTGCGTCGGCGCCTTCGGAAACGACGGCGACCGCCAATCTGCAGGTACACTGGCTGTATAGTACAATTGGCAATGCGATAGAACTAACAGTTGCTTCGATTTCTGCTGCAGAAATGGCTGGAGCTGCCGCTGCCGGCTGCAGCGTCGGAGGAGCTCACGGCGCCATGTCGAGGACTGGGGATCGCTTTGTATCTTTTGTGTCTGCAGACAAAGGAGGGGGGAGACTCAAAGACGAAAGGAGGGAATTTGCAGATGGCCAACTTTGCCCAAGGGGGTGAGGGAAATGATATGAAATAATTGCAGGACTGGACGGATGAACTGATGATTTAGTGATGCACATTTGTAACTTGCAGTGGCGCAGTGTGTTCGAGCGTCGTCGCAGACGATCTGCCGGTCTCTTTTCAGACTATTTGCTGCAGATACCAAAGCTGGCGGGATGACAGAGCAGCAACTCAGTCAGTTGCTGTTCTCTGTCTTGGTGATGGCGGTAGGGGAAGACGTTGAAGACGTGGATCGGATGACAGTGGCGGCGAAGACGCTCGCTCGTGCTGCGATGCCTGCGGGATCTACACAAGCGTCAAGTGACGATTTTGTTCGGTGGATTGGAGCACAGTTTCCACTGCTTTACACAGTTTTCATGTCGTGGATGGCGCGCAAGACTTTCGAGTCGTTGGCTAGGCCGTCGTATGTGGCACCACACCTGTCCCACAAAAGCGGTATCCTGTCCAGGTAGCACCATTTCCCACTTGACGCCGCCAGATATAATGTGCGTGTGCCGTACTAACTTTTTCTGGCAGATCCCATTTTGTTGCCTTATCCACGGTCACCACGTCACTCCAGACGTCGCTGAATCGTCTGTACACGAGCGCACAAGATGGTCTGAGTTTCAACCGTTTAAGCTATCACATTTTGGGATACTCTGGGCCAACTCTAACAGTCATTCAAGACACTCAAGGAGGTAAGTCTAGATTAGAACTACTCCTTGCAATATTTGGTGACTTCTGAACCGAACGTGCATGTAGCTGTGTTCGGTATGTTTTGCGAAACCGAGTGGAAGGAGTCTAGCCGCTATTATGGAGGCAATGGGTGCTTCCTTTTTCGAATGGCGCCCGAGATGAATATATATCGTGTGTCGGCGAGTGGTGCCAACGAAAACTACATGTACCTGAACTCCAAGGGATATGCGCTACCGCGAGGACTTGGCATGGGAGGGTCAACGGACAAATTTCGGCTGTTCTTGAGCGAAGACTTGGACGACCACAGCTACACCACACCGAAGTGTCTATCCTTCGAGCCAGGTCGTCTATCTTCCAGTGAACAATTCGTTATTGAGGCCATTGAGGTATGGGGCTGCGGTGGAGAGGAAGGCGAGTTGAGTCAGAAGGCACACCGCCAGGAAACAGCCAACTTGATCAACCGAGCCCGAAAGGTTGACAAAGCGCAATTTCTTGGTAGTGAATTCGACAAAGAGATGTTCTTGGGGAAGACGTTTGGCCACGGAACCGACAAAGCTCGTGTTGCCGATGACGAACAGTAAGACTGAATTGCGTATTATTTTGTAGCAGTTGCCTTTACGAAGAAAACTAAGCACAACAAAAACACTATCCAACGACACAGGAAAACGCTGTTCCGATTTGCGTCTCCTCAAACTTCAAACTTGCATGACTAATTAAAATTATCAAACACCCCAAGGCGCTACTCGCCCATATCAGCATCCTCATCTTCATTTCCTTCATCATCTTCATCCTCCTCCATATCCTCTTCATCATCATCGACGCCTTCTTCATCTTCCTCGTCCTCTTCATCCTCGTCACCTTCCTCACCTATGTCGGCGTCGTCATCGTCATCATTATCGTCATCTCCATTAACGTTTTGGTCATAATGGCAACGACGTGGGCCATCCAAAACGTTGCAGTTATCTTCGTCATGAAAGTCACCGCGGAAGGTATTACAGACTCGAAGTTTGCCTTGCTTGGTGCCGTACAAGAATCCACCGCCGCAAATCGGACTGAACAGAGCAATATTTACATCATCCATTGCACTCTCGACATGTGATAGCAACGCCATATCTTCCCATCGGTAGATACGCGTCACACGATGTACTGGGAACTCGGTTTCACTAAGCAAAATACACAAACATGGCATTAATACAGCGTAAACAAAGTCAGCATCCAGAAAATGATGCAAGCTCACCGTTGTATACGGTCTCGTACACCGTAGCCGAGCAATACATAAGCTGAGGTCGGCGAGATTTTCACTGAAGTAACGCCACCTGCGGCGGTCTCTGCCAAGTGGCATGTCTGGATGACAGTACCAAGTTGTTCTGGGTCCAGGGATATCAGTGCCAACCAAGTCGACTGGTTTTCTGATGATAACCGCCCCCTGCGGTTGCGCTGGTTCCTAGTGAACCTTGTCCGACTAAGCGCAATGTTTGGCCGAATTTGGGAATATCTCTGTTGGGGGACAGCTGCGGGGGCCGCAGAACTCCGTGCTGGCTCAAGTGCCGTAGTGTATCTTTGAACACTGTGCGGAGGGTGAAGTCGGGGTCTTACACGTCGTATTTGCTGGTTCATATACTGATCCATAGTCAGAGACAAATCTGCAGCTGCTGATTGCAGGGCCGCCAGCATATTCGGGGCCCCCGTGTGCATTCCAGAGATTGGTACAAGTCTTGGTGGCGGGGGGTGAATCGGAAGAGATAGTGGCATCGTCGCGGGTAGTGCTTGAGGCGTAATGACGGTCCTCGTCGTGCGTGCTGCTGCCACACCAGATGATGAGCTGTTTTCACTCGAAGCTGTGGCTTGTGGATTCGATACAGAAACGTCGTTAACATCGTCGCTAGGACTCGTAGCACCACCACTCGTCTCTTGTGCTGCCGGTACGTTGGATAATATGCTCTCCAAATCGGTGGTGGCTTCATTCTCAGCTTCCATTTCCACCTCTTTTTCAGCTTGCCTCAGTGAGAAGTCAGCGCATATCGCTAAGTAGCGACCACAACGCGATATATCGAATCCACCGTCGTTGTAAATCAGGGCGTGAGAAAGAATAACGCGGCTGTTGTTCATTGCTTTCTTCGTCAGCAGCGGCTCCGGAGATAACGCCCATGATGGGTCAAAATCCCACATAGTTAGTGTGACGGTCAGATCCGATGGTGGGGCTTGACCTTGTGGTCTCTATGAAAGCGTAGTAAGGGAGAGCACAATGAGTTATCACAACCTCGAAAGGAAGACTATGTCCATAAACTGCAACGTACCACATAACGCTCATTAGCTTCTCCAACCATGATTTTGGACGGGTCGGGCAAGAACGTGACCGAACGCAAGGTTTGGTAGCTAAACATCGCAATACGGGGGCATGTGTGCTGTCCGAATGCAATACGGTGTCAATCTACCGTGATCATATCGCACGACTTCACACATAAAAACAGTATTTACCTGGTAATCCCATGTGTAGACGCAGGTTCCGCTAGCAATAGCTAAGATGTCTCCAGACGGGTGAAAAGAAATCGAAATGATTGCGTGGCGAAGTGTGGACACGTATAGGCAGCGGCCAGTTTCAATATCCCAAAATCTGTGAAAAATAATATCAATGGAGACACTCACAAAAGTTAGCCATGCGTGCACTCAACTGACATCACCGACACCACTGAACGTACCGAACTTGAAATCCGAGACAACCAGAAGCCACATAGCGTGGATCCGTAGGGTGAAATTTGACGCTCCATGGCGTGCGGGGGTGGCCCACCAACGTCTGCTCAGGACGGACACGTTCATCAGCTTCTCCAGCCGCAGCAAACAACCACAACACACAGACGCATGTGACTTACCTGGAGCACTTTGCCGGTCTCAATGCATATAATCTTGACGGTATGGTCTCCGTGCGTCGACGCGAACGTTTTCCTGCCCCAAACCAAACAAATAAATCAGTCTCGGAGCTCGTATCTTGCAGCACTCCCTCCCGTAACTCACCCATCGGGACTAATGGCAATGGAGATCGTGGACTTGGTCGTCTGTGGCAGCTCAAAGTACCGACTCTGATGCTATACTCATTGTCCAACACAAATGCACAACAGTGAATACACCCGTCTCTCCCTCCGTCCCCTACTGCTCAACAACCAACGCACCTTGGAGGCGCTTTCACTCTCGGCCCAGAACTTCTCTTCTCTGTCTTGTCCAATTGCTCGCACAGTTTTCTGGCGTCTGGAACCTCCAAACTCTCGACGTAGAAGCACATTGGCGATGTTCTGCTGGTTCTTGGCGTGGCGGAACGAGTTGGGGACGCCCGGCGGGTTCAGGTCCGCGGCGGCACGCTGCCAGACCTTGGAGTCCATGGGTAGAGCGGGCGTGGAGGGGAAGGGGGCGTCAGGAGGGGGGAGTTTCAGTCCCGGAGTCGAGCTCGAATGACGGCAGACGCGGCGGCTCCCCGTCGTTTCCTCGCGGCAAACAAAGCACCGACAGACGCTGAGGACGCGGGCGAGTGGACCTCGAGAGCAGTGGGCGCCGACGCGCGATCCCTGGGCGACCGAGGCGGCTCCTCTTCCGACGAAGTTGGCGAGTTCCTCACTTAGCTGACGCTCGAGCACGTTTGTGTGAAACACCAAGTGAAACCGGAAAAAGTAGGTTTTAGACGGACTTATCCGGATTTTATACCGCTCAGAAGGTTGCACGAAGGTACGTCGGAACTTGACCTTTTTCAGCAGTCGAGTGCTGCGAAGTGAATCACTTATAAAGCTATATGTACTCCCGACAAAAGATGAGTGCTGTTGCAAGCACATTTACCAGCCCATGCTCAGAAAACTCCTTTTGAGCTACAGTGCGTCGATAAAAGGTTCGAGCGCATAGTAGGAGACGTTGCGGCACTTAACTACAACTTTCCGCTGACCAGGACCTAAAGGTGAAGCAGAAAGAGAGCTGTAGTGAAGTACTGTGATGACGGGCACACATCTCAGAACAGCTCCTCCAACCCGCAGCCACCGCACTTGGTTAGACTGAAGTTACGCCATAGTGAAGCAGATCACTAACACTCTCACAGCTTACCTTCCAGCTGCAGGCGAGGACACAGCTGCTGTAGCAGCATGCACAAGTGCAACGGCAAGGACGGCTTCCCCTGGACTGCCGAGATGGCAGGCGGACGCGTCCCAAGCAAGATTAGATAGCTCATTTTTACTTTTGCAACCTGCTCAACAATACAAGTTGATCTTACGGGAGTTCCAGCTCCCAAACTAGTTGTTGACACGTCACAAAGTTAACTTTAGTTCAAGTGTGAACAATGCGAACACGCAACGGCCACAATCCTCAAGTCGACCAAGGTACAAGACCGACATCGACTACTGAAGCGACTGTGGGACCAACTCGTGACGACGCTGGAGAAATTACGACGGAGACGCACTCGACGACCACGACGATGGCCATTCCAGTGTCCTCTTCGTCGATAGTGCCTCCGTATGTGAACGACGTCTCTCATCCTGCTCTAGTCAAGTGGAAACGGCAACGCCAGGAGTATGAAGAAGCAATCGAGGCTCGCTGCGCGACGACAGGAGAAGACAAATCGAAAGCTTTACGGAGCGTTAAAAATTCGTTCAATCGGCAACTTCTGAAGACTCTTTGCAAGTTCGAGTGGGGAACCACTCGAAGAAGTCACAGAGGACAGAATTGTGTTGGAGTTGGACAACATCATTGGTAACGTCATGAACGA
>KV742258.1:0-20955 GCA_000468175.2 Phytophthora cryptogea
GATCAGTATCACCACTATTGCCGAAATCGTCGATGATATGAACCCCTGGTTTTGATGCCCAATGCAACGGCGAACGCCCACGGACATCTTGAAAATTGGGATCCGCACCAGATTTTAATAATGCTTTCACAACTTCCGCTGCACCGATGATATCTGCCCAATGCAGTGGCGTACGTCGGTTGAAACCCACGTAGCCCATTTCGCCCAAACAGTCCACGTCCGTCTTGCGCGCGAGAAATTTCCGAACGCCTTTGACATTGTTTTGAGCTGCTGCTAGATGATATGGTGTGAGCGCAACATCACTACCCCATTCCTCCAACTCCAAAACGACGGCGAAATTGCCACGGATATACGCGAGTTGAAGTGGTGTCATGGTGGTCATACATCCTGGATCAGGGATAACCAGCGAGTCCGCACCGTGCACTAACAGCTCTCTAGCGATTTCGGCATGCTCGGCCAGAAACAGTGGTGGAATGCGGTTTGATCTGAATGATGCCTCAGCTAGAGTTCCTGGAGGTGCTCCTCTTTCCAATAGCCACCGTACAGTATCAAGCTGACCTGTAGCAACTGCACAGTGCAGCGGCGTTAGCAGCGTTGTGTAGAAGATTGAGCTCGCCGAGTCCTCATCACTGCCTTTGGGTCGATCCACGAAAAGTTGGATAAAGTACAAGAAGAGCCCACCCGTCGAAATCATCACTCGGTGCACCTTGTCGAGCACTGCTAGGTCGAAATTGTACTCTCTAAGAAGTTCTAGAGCTCGAATATTGCCAAGCCCAGCAGCGATATGAACGGGGTTTTCACGTGATCTTGCGAAGAATTTCCACCTGATCGTCGGGGCTGCGTAAACCTTCCGAGGGAATCCAATTTCATCACTCATAAGCCCTTTGCTCTTGGCGTAATTGAGGATATCACGCATTTCGTCAAGATCACCGCGACGAGTTGCGTAGTACAGTCGAGTTTTAACCACAGGAGTTATCTTCTTTGTCACTTCCAGCCTCTTATCTGCTCGCAAGTCCACGTTATTCCGCAACTCTCCGGTCTGCGCATTCTCTGGGAAGGCACAAAGCTGCATCTTGATGTGCTCACGGTAGCGTGTGAAGTAATAGAGCACCGTGAAGAGTCCAACACAACACACAGCAGCCCCCAGGAGAAATAGTTGCGTTGCAATGCTTCCGCAAGAGTTGGTGATGCCAGATAACACGATAACGGGGAAAGCGATCACAAAGCGTATCACAAAGAGCATAAGAACTACAGCCAGCCCTTCGCATACCTGGAATATGAAGCAGCGTCTGACCAACACCATGGTGCTCGCTCCGTCCTTCGAGTTTTCATAGCTGGGGTCTTCTTGATCCTTGTTGGTTTTGTTGACCGCGTTTGCTTCGGCCCGTTTGAACGGATCGAACACACGTAAGCCCGAACCTGGTAACGACAAAATGATTGCAGCTGGGAGCGCTTGATACATCGGCATCGAAAATGTCATAACGGTCTGGCAGTTCTCGTATTCGCCCGAGTCCTTATGTCCGTCGAACCACACCTTGACGAAAGTTTTGTAGTAAACAAATCCAGCGAAGAGACCGACGACCGATAGCATCCCGAACGCACAAGGCGACGCGCGAAGAAGGAATCGGATCATGAGCCAGTGCCGTGGTAGCTCAGCCAGTTTACCATGAAGCGCTTCCACATTGACGAAATGACGTCGGCTAGTCTCCTGCCGCAGCGGCCGCATCTGCTGAGGATTCGGAGACTGTGTGAGCAGATACGTCGAGCGAAAAGGTACGCTGGAGCTGTCGCCGTTCCAATTGATGTAGTTGATAGAGGTTGACTTGGAAAGGGGGCTACCAACCATCGCGTCCTCGGGCGTTGGGAGTGAGCAAACAGCACCAAATAATCACGAGGGTACCAGTCAAATGGTGACGGGGATAGTCACAGTGTGATAGGTCATCACCGACTTTATCACTATCACAAAAGACAGTCGACTCACGATAAATAACATCCCCTTTCATCATCAAAACGCGCTCCAACAGGATACGGCCTTCAAAAGGCTCCAAAGAACAGGAGAAGTTGCTTACTGCGCAGGAGATGGAGGACTCGTTTGCCATCTGCGAATGGCACACGAGAAACAATTGCCCAAACGAACGGATCAGTGTAAAATCAGCTAGAATCGGGCTCTGAGATGGCGTTCGGCCTCACTATTGCGCACAGAGGAAGGTGCGCGTCCTTATCTACTTGACAAGTCATCGCAGGGAGGTCTCGGCAGCACATCTTGCCAGCAACTAGGAATCCTAGTCTAGGACGCCAAGCGTATATCGGTTTTGATCGAGTGTATATCGTTTTGAAAAGGGATTCGGAAGTCCGAAAGTAAGAAAGTAGCTATATCCGAAAACAGCTTATTTTCGGTTGCAAAAATCGAACGTCTTAATTTCGTGTCTTAATTTCGGATCCGCCCGCAGATACTCACTTCAAGTCAAGCCAAGTGCGCAAGAGGGTCTCCGATCGTCCGCCCCCCACGCCCGGCATGTTCCTCCAGCGCTACGTGCACGTAGTGCTGGACGCCGTGCTGGGCAGCTACGTCAAGAACATCGACCCTGCGGCGCTACAGATCAGCGTCTGGAACGGCAAGATCGAGGTGGAGGCCGTGGAGCTGCAGCCCGACGCCTTCCCACTCTCCAAGCAGATGCGGCTGGTCAAGGGGACGCTGCGGCAGCTGCGCATCGACCTCCCGTGGACCAATCTGGCTAACCAGCCCATCCGCGTGGACATCCAGGACATGAGTTTGCTGTTGGAGGTGTGTGCGGACGACCGCACGGCGTCGGACGCTTCAGACGAGCTGCGACGTGCGGCGAGGCAGAAACTGCAGACGCTGCAGCGCAAACGCGCGGCCATTGACGCCGTGGAGAAGGCCACGGAGTTCAACGAGAAGAACAAGACGCAGACGGCGCCAGGGCAGAGCTGGACGCAGAGTTTCCTGTTCAAACTGTTGGTCAAAGTGCTGGACAACGTGCAGGTCCATGTGCAGCATCTCCATCTGCGGATGGAGGACGCCGTGTCGGACCCGAGACACCCGTACGCCGTGGGCATGACGCTGGAAGCCATCATTGTCAAGTCGGCGGACGAGGGGTGGAACTACACGATGGTGGGCAGAGGCGCACAAGCGGACAGCGCGTCGTTCATCCGGAAGAAGATGGACATCAACAAACTTGGCGTCTACTGGTCGCTGCCACTCGTGCCGGTGCCACCACCGGTGCTGAAAGACGCAGAAGCGTTTGCCAATTTGATGAGGAGCAACTTTATGATGGGGAAGGAGGTGGGCGGGAAGGAGCCGTCCCCGTCGCCTCCGACATCCGAGAGCACTGAGAAGGGGAAGACAACGTTCCCGCTGCTGTTTTGCCAGAACGACTATATCGTGCACCCACTTACGGTCTCGATGAAGCTCACCGTGAACGATGGGAATGCAAAGCTGCCTATCGCGCACCATGAACTGAGCGAGAGAGTACTGTCGAGATTGGGCACGCCGTGGATGGTGGAGACGATTGACGCCATTGGCGACGAAGCGTGGAACGAGTTCTTGGACATGATGCCCAAGTTGGCCGGTGTGCGTAAGTACACATTAGGTTTCGTGTTCTCGGAGGCATGGTCGGTCGCCAGAGACCTCACCGAGGAGGAAGATGAAATCCCTTCGGTGGAGCAGTTCAAAGAGGCATTGTCGAGCTGCATGCAGTGGTCACTAGAAGAAGTGGACCGCGTGGAGCACTGCATTGTCAAGTATCGTGAAGCAGTGGTCCACGTGATGGAAGAGAAATCCACCTACATTGACGCCCAAGCTACCATCGACCAGATCAGTACGTCTCTCCACCGCCAGCAATATTTGAGTGCGCTTTCGTTCATTTCCTTCTTAACGGTAAAGCGTCGCCAAGCTCGGTACCTTGTGCTTCGACCGAAGAGAACCAGTGTCAAAGACGATCCGAGAGTGTGGTGGCGGTATGCGGTTAACGCCGTGCTGTTGGATGTTCGTGAGCGCTTGGCTCATGTTGATTGGGAAGCACTAGAACAAAAGCGGCAGCAGCGAAATCGATACAAAGAACTGTACCTTGTGCTGGCACACAGTACCACATTCGCGGCGTCACTTGTCCCGGCAGATCCACGATTGCTGCCGAAAGAAATGACACGCAGCGAATTCGATGAGTTGGAATTTGCCATGGATGTGCAGGAGCTGATAAAACTTCGTCGCGCTGTACGTAAAGATATTGCCGATAAGGAAAAAGAGAAAGAGGTGCTGAGTAGGCTACAAAGCGATCTTAAGGGCGACGGTGTGCCTCCGTCACAAGGTTCTGAGATCCCTGCTAGTTCCCGCCTTTGGTCATATGCCTCGTGGCTTACTGGCGCTGGTGGGGCGGCGCAAGGTGGATCTGCTGGGCATGGCATAACATCACACAGAGGCGGCGAGGTGCGCGTTGAGGACGTGAAATGGAGTGATCAAGATACTAAAGACCTTTACGAGGCAATTGACTTTCATCCTGAGGAAGATGACAAGGAAAGCCGTGCGTCTGAAAGTGGTGATGTTGAAGATGCTATAGACCGCCAGAAGCGTTTGCTGCAAGATCATCAACATATTTTGTACCGTTTCCAGCTTACTCTCGCTAAGTCGAGCTTCGGACTCAGTCTAGAAGATGTTCCAGCTGATATCAGAGGTCTTACTCTTCATGAAGGAGCTGGTAAAGCAATTCCCTCTAAGCCGCGATCGTCATCGCACCTGATTGCTTCACTGGACGATGTGGAAATCCAGTTCTTGGTTCGACCTTCGTGCTTTGAGGTTGGCCTGCAGCTACGCGATGCATTTTTCTGCCAGAGCTCTAGCTATTCACTGAAAGACCGAATATTACACAGGAGACGGTCAGTTAGCTCTTCGGGAACAGACTTTTTTCTCCAGCGGATGGAGATGGACGAGGTTTTGGAGTACCATCCAGTTGGGGTACGAAATCAAATGAGCAGCGTGCGACTTCGCCATTGCGAGAGGGAACTCCCCCTCATGCAACTTAGCATCGAGTCCGAGCGCCAGCCAAAAATTGACGTGGAATCGGATCCTAAGAGGGAGAGCAGCAAGTTATCTTCAGCTGATGACGCATCCGCAGCCCATTTGCTCCGAGTTTCATTTGTGACGCAACCTATTAAGTGCAACGTTAACCTGATGTTCCTTCTCGATGTTGTCGCCGTATTTTCTCGTCCTGTAAACGTGGATCTATCGAGTCTTGAGCACAGTGCTTGGAAGCGAGCACAAAGTCTGCAGCGGTATAGTGCTGCTCAGCTTCGAGATGCATTAGCTCGCAGAACAAAGGTTGACATGCGCTTGGATGTAATCTCGCCTTTGATCAACATTATTCAATCCCCACCAGTTGGCACAGGAATACCCAAAGGTGACGAGGTTAGCCTGTTGGTCTTCCTTGGTCATTTGAAAGCTCAAACAAAGCACCCAAGTGACATTCTTGACGAAATCGGATCGACAAGTGATTTTGATGAGCATGGGAAAGAAACTGCTGCGAGCCGGATGCTTGCCCTCGGTTCACCGGATGAAAGTCTCTATGACGTCCTTGACATTAGTATCTCGGGCATTGAAGTGCAAATTATTGATGGGGGAGACAACAGCGGCGCATTTAGGATGCGAGATCATTCGACCATTAAATCTTCCTGGCATTATCTGCTTGAGAAGACGTCGTTGACGTTTAGTTTTTATATGAGCGTCACGCCGGATGATCCCAGCATTCCGCTCCTGAAATTGTTCGGCGGTGTTGACAGCGTCAGCCTGAACTTGTCGGCAACAACTTTTCGATCTCTGATGCAGTTACTTCATTCTTTTGGTGAAAATTTCTCAGCTCAGGCGCAACGACGTATTGAGAAAGACGCTGGCATATCTGTCGACGTGGCAAGCCACACTTCAACGCGTATTGGTTTACTATCAAACGGCACTCCACGACGCAGTAAGCCAAAGCTGGTACGCAAGACATCATCCTACGTGAAGCCTGGAGCTGCTTCTTTATCTAATAGCGGCTCAAGCGGAAAACCCGCACACGGGACCGAAAACAGCCCGTATCTTGGTTTGGCAAGGAAGATTCAGCTCGAGAGGAAAAAGACATTCAGAGAGAAAGATATCGAGGATCAGGACTTACTCAAGCTGTGGAAAAGGGTGATTTGTCATCTTCAATTCGGAGTGGGTGAGGTAACCCTCACATTACAAGTCCGAGATATGGAAAACGGTTCCGGACAAATTGTTCGTGTTCGTGCAGTCGACATTAACACACGATTGAAGGTTAGGTCGTATGACAGAAGACTTGAATTTGCTCTTGGCACGTTCTTGGTTGAAGATATTCTTCTCACAAAGACGTCTCCCTCGTCAAGAGTGGAGGAAAAGAGACGGTTTCTCGTGAAATCGGGAAATCACGGAGTGGTGACAAATGTGCAAGGCGAGACAGAGGATGGTAGCACATCTGTAAAACCTCCACCGTCATCTGAACAACTGATTCATGTGGCCATTACAAGTATTGCCTCGGACGCTGTGATGTTAAAAGACAAAAGTATGTGGACACATGCGCGCCATTCGCCGCTGTCTCCATCTTCCGACAAGAACTCTGTTTGGCAGGACCCACTGATCACCGCGCTTTCGGTTGATGCAAGTTTGCGGGTGTTGACAATCGATGTTTATCAAGATACGCTTGCAGAAGTGTTCATATTTTTCTTTAAACACACTGGCGAAGAGGCTTCAAAAGGAAGCACAGGGGACCACTCTCTACCCCCACCCCCGCCATCTTTGCGGAGTGCCAGCGAAGGAAGCACAGCCAGCCGAAAGAGAACTGGAGATGTCGACGAACAATCTATCTTGTCTTCGGTGGACACGGAAGCGAATGAAGACACATTTTCAAGGAAATTAGGCGTGTGGATGGCATCGTCGTTCCTCGACAACCTCCCAGTCGCCAGCCCAGAACAAGAAAAGGATCCCGAAGAAGAATCAACGAAGGGTGATAAAGAGGATGTCGAGGAAGAGCTTCCGGCATCAATGCAGCTACGTCTCCACGTTGAAGGATTGTCTTTATTTCTTCACTTGGATGACAAGCAGCGACCAGAAGGCATGTCGTCTGCATTTGCAAGTTTGACAGCGCAGCAGTTCTGTTGTTGTGTGCAACGGTTCCCGCGCTACATGAGTATGTTTGCTTACCTGACCTCGCTGAAAATCTGCGACGTCTCGTTATTGGACCAGCATCTAAGTGAGATTGTATCTCACGGGACCGCATTAACCGAGCAAAATGAAGATGAAACGTGGGTTCATCGTACTTCTGGGGAACGCGGCGAGGGGATTGCAGTTGGTCATGTTCCAACGCTCAACGAGATTCTGGATATGCTAGATAAGGTCCCCGCGGTGTTTACATGTGCTGCACAATTCTATGGTGCGGATTCCATCCAAGAAGCGTGGCATCCAGGCTACAGTAGCCGCTATTCTGTGCGACTAAAATCACCTCGAATTCGTTTTCTCTACAGCTTCGTGGACGACATGCGCAATTACTGGATGAAGGGTGCGCTATTGGAAACGGTGTTGTCGATTCTGTCTCGAGAGCAAGCTGACTTACTTTGGGAAGGCGATTTTCAGCTGGCGGATACCCAGGACGGATCGGTGCAGGTGCAATTAAATGAAGACGAAGCAGAAGAAGGAGCACCACCTGGTGAATTTTTGGGCTCCGACGTGGTGTCAATGTTTCCGCTCGTCGATCTTCGCCTGGAGGACACAGTTCTGGAGATGCCACCTCACCGCATGTCGTCTGAATCCCTGTTGCTTCGATTTGATAACTTCAGGGCATCAAACGAAGGCGTTGCCAATAGCTTTTTGGGCATGGAGAATCGAATTGTGGCGAAAGTACTGTTGAATTCATCACTAAAACAACTGCAGCTGGACATGAAAGCGCTTCGAATTGTGTCGGTAATTCTTGTAGACCGCGATGATTTGGATAAGCGGCTTGGTGGAGGAGGGTTCATCACGCAAAGCCTACTGGGCTTGACAAATTATTCGATAGCTGTCGATTTTCGATCGCATGCGGATCTGAAGTTGAGCGTGAGTTACAGTCCCGTCCGCTTGGTGTGCAATCAAGAGCAATACGCATTTGTGCTTCGAGTACCATTCCAGAACTACCGCGAGCGGAGTCGCTATCATTTTTCACCAACAACAGATACGTCCAGAAAAACGGTCACTCGGATTACGTCGCGCCGATTTTCACTAGCGCGTAGCCTTGACGGAGCTTCCACCTCAAGCAGAATTTTCGAGGATGAAGCTAGCAATGGGGCCAGCGTGTCAGAGGCGCCTGAAGTTGCCGAAGAACGTCATATTATGCTGGATTTGCATGTCCCTGAGATAACGATGGAAATTTTACAGGGGCAGCATGGTTACCACCCCTCAAGCAGCGGCGACTTAGGCATGGCAGAGCAGGGTACAACGAACGATGGCTCGATATGTGTGCTTGCTCTCTCTGTATTGTCTGGTAGGGCAGAGTACAACTTGGCTAATGGCAGGTTGACCGCAGACATTGACCTAGAAGGCGTCCATATCCGAGATTCGCGTGTGAACTCCAAGATGTCGTCCTCTTATCGAGACGTCGTCGTTTTTGAACGATGCAAGGAGGGTTTACCGAAAGCCATTAAAGTCCAGTTTGGCCGTGAAAGCTTTGAGGTGGATGTAGCAACAATGGGTTTTGACGCAGCCTTCAGTTCCCACGGGCATGGTTTGCGAACGCCAAGGACGCAATTCAGAAGTGTATCTTCAAGGGCCATTGTTGGATTGTTTGGGTCCGAGCTTTCATTGAGAAGAACTGATTCTGAAATATCTGCCTACTCACCGATGTCTTCAACTGTGACAAGTCATGGTGATTCACGTTCCGATAAGCGAGAGGGCAGACCAAATCCAATCATGGGAACAGAAGGGAGAATGGACTTGGTTATTGATGTTGCTGGGTTCAGAGTGATTCCGTCGAATATTCACTATGATGTACTCCAATTTTTGACGATGCCATCGGGTTGGAGTGCAGAGGATGAAGTTTCTGTAAGTAGTCAGGGAGAGGCGAAGGGCACCGAAAGCGGTTGGGCTGACGATGGGGCTGCACAAGAAGACGCAGTGGTGCCTCCTACTTACCGCCGAATTAGTTTGGAGCTGAATCTTGGACCGTCCGCATTGTTACTTGTGGAAGATCCCCACAAGCTGAAGTCTCGAGCGCTTATGCTTTCTTGGGAGTCGTCTTTTATTCTCAACTACCTCCGTCAAACAAATGAAGATGAATGTCCTGCCATCGAAGACAAAGTTAAGGAGTCTCCTGCGCATAGCCACAACCAGCTGCAGTTTTGTATCGCACTGGAGAACATCCATGCTACGTCAAGGTTATCCGAGGAGAGCGTCTGGGCGACAGAGCAGGCTACTGCTGCATCTGCCGATTGCTTGAGGCCTATTGATATGGAAACCGTCTTACAGATGGATCTGCGCTCCCACTTCCTCCGTTTCCGAACAACGTTTGACAGGGTAATGGAGCTACGGTTCGGGTATTTGGATTTCTGCACGATGCTGGCAGCGTTAGAACACATTTTGCGTCGACCAACTGTTGCAACACCACCGACAACCCAGGCAGGTCAGAAACGCCGCTCGATGTCGGGGTCCTCTATCTCGTCTCTTTCAGGTGCTGCTGCAGACAGCGACACTTTATCTTGGACAGATCGTCGGCGGTCGCCTTCTCCGGGCTCAGGCCTTGCACTATCCTCCTCGAAAAAGACTGAACACCAACGCACAGCTGCCCTATATGGAAAGTCGCTCATTTACCTGGTCTCAGCAAGCTTCCGTGGACGACTTGAGACGCGACCAGTGGTTGGATTTTATAATTCAACATGGCGCAAACGATACCTTGTGTTGCCGTATACAGCGCAGCAACGGCGGCTTGTGCAAAGTGTCGCCTTCCGAATTCTGCCCGCGACGGGGAGTCGACGGGAAGTTGGCGATGAGATTTATTATGGCGATCGGATCATATTGGAAGCAGTCGTTGATAACGACAGTATTGATAATGAAAACACCACCAAGAACAAATCGTCGATAAATGAAGAAGTATTGAGTACGCCGACTGCCGCCGGAAAGATGGCACCACAGTCAACTGTGATCCGGAAATATGATCAGCTTGGTGCCATTGGTTATCTTGGCCCAGAAGGCTCAGCGGGATCATTTGAGACGACAATCTGGAAGCACGGAAGTACGATGTTTAACTCAGACAAAAGTGTGATTTACGATCGAGAGCTCATCGTATTTGAGGAGCTCACCATATATCGTTCGTTCAATAAGGGCAAGAGATATGGGGCGGCTAATGCTGCTGGCCAACAAATGGATTTTAACTCAGCACGATCAGAACCTCAAGCTGAAGGAGCACATACAGTTGATACAACAGGGGCACGAGGAGGAGGCTATCTGATGTTTAACGGTGTTGGCGATGCACCGATTCCGTTTGCCTTGTCAATAGTGTCAGCCAAGTCTAAATCTAGGCCTAGATCTTCCCAATACGAGGATAAAAGCCGCACTAAAGTTGAGGAGAGCGCTGATACTGCCGATACTTCCGATGCTGCTGCAGCTGATTGTGATGACGAAGACGAACTCACTGCCCCACGCAGAAGAAGGAAGAAAAAGCGAAAATCAATTTTTGCGTATGCCTCGTTCCTCGAGAACCTCAAAATATTGGAATTTACGCTGCCAGGAGTGAACGCAACCGTTGTGAACGATTTTCATAACATGCTACTGCCGCTGCTTCACTTTCGCGTGGCCGCGCTCCATGCAGACATCCGAGGAAGACTGGAAGACAAATTTACAGCGTTGGCAAGTTTGAGATTTGGAATTCAAGCTTATAACTCTCAACTAGCTGTATGGGAGCCCGTGCTGGAAGACTTTGAAGTGAATATGGCGTACCACGGAAGGGGTGGCGTGTTATGCGACTATTGCTTGTCAGAGCGGCAGTCCGTTTCCCCCACGGGTGCGGCGTTGCGGTGCGATGGAATGCCTTTGTGCCTCTTCCGTTCTTCACGAACAGAAGTGTTCACTGGCGCGTCTGCGCATTCGTGGGAATCCAAGAACTTCATTTACCGTGAACTGTTGGAGCAGCCTGATGTACAGGATGGCGCGAAACTCGCGAACAGCTTCATGATTGTGGTGAAAGACGACTTCAACATCAACGTTTCGCGCAATGTGATTAATGTGCTGGTACACTTCTTTGCTTTGGTGACGAAAGTGACCGCGGCCGATGAGGCCTTATCGTCGCGCCTTGGCCCGTTCATTTATGTGGACAACCAGTCAGGAATTCCATTTGTCGTTGCTACGCACTCGTCATCCTCATCTGGCACAGCTCCCACCACAGCAGGAACGCCGTCCTCGTCTCGAAGACCTACGGGATCAATTGAAATGCCGACTGAGGTTCCAGGTGGAGACACCAACGACGACATTTTGAAGGCAGGGAAAGCAATGTTTAACAGCAATGCTTGGAGTCGTCGTCGTCTCTCGACGATGCTAAATGATATCTCATCGTCCGATACAAAGTGGATCCGAGTCGAAAGCGGCGAGCGCATCGCAACTGAAATCGTTGCGCATGAGGCGCCTGCGGGATGTGTGACGTCCCCACTGCGTCGCCTGCTTTGGCTGAAGCCTCAGTCTCATTCACAGAGAAAAACGTCCTCCAAAGCGATTCCAGTACCTATTGGGTATTCAAACCGCAGTTATCTTCATTTGGAGAGTAGCGGCAAGCAGCGCGATTCGTGGCATGGAGAAAGCATTATTTGCGAGACCGTCGCCGAACAAGGCACTCTTGTTTTACGACTTCGAGGAAAAGTACAGCTGACAAACTTTTTTAGTGTTCCGATTCAAGTGATATACAACGATCTCCGGGAGGAAACTATCGAGCCGGGTGGCAAAATGGCGCACTACATTCCCATCCAATACCTCGAGTCGGGTTCCATTGCATTCTGTCCATCGCTTTTAAACGGAAAGGTACAGCGCTCCGAGGCGCTTTCAATCGCAGCGCTTTTGCGATCAAATGATACTAAACTGCGTGGTCGTTCAAATCGTCGTCAGAATGTTGGTTCGTTGGAGCTACGAAAAGCATTGACGTTTTACTGGGATGTCCACCCAAACACAACTGGTGAGGGACTTGATGGCACTGATTTTACGTTTGGTGTATCATTGCCGCCGTTCCAAGTCATCCTGACGGCGCTACGCAAATCTGAGCGCCACGAAACAACGATCACGTTGCGCCCGCCTATTGTTTTAGAGAACCTCGTGCCGTATGAGCTCTCTTACCGAACCGTGTGTATGAAAGCGGAGGCTGAAGTTGTATGGGTGGCGAAAAATGCAGCTTCGTTTTCAGGTGCAAGCGGTAAAGTTGCGTCAGGCAGTTCTGCTTGCGTGGCGGAACTGGATATCCTAGAACGAGATTTGGACAATGGCGATATCGTGCAAACCCCGACGGTGGTTGGTTTGAGCCTTGCACTGCCACAGATCCAGCTAAGTAGATTCTCACGTTGGTCTAGAGATGCGTTCGTCTTCGGCTGCCAGTCGTTCTGTGAGCGAATTGAACTGAACATGCGTGACGACAGCGAGTTCGAGGCGCCTACTCCTGCGAACAAGCTGACAATTTGTGTTGAGATTACGCAGCTAGAAAAGCTTCGGTCGCGTGCTCTCAATATGCTCTGTCCGGTGGTGTGCCGAGTCTTCACGGAATACTGGCTGATTGACCGAACTTCTCTGTCGCTTGCATTCTATACTGCAGATGACTACCTTATTCCGTCCAACCACCCCGGCCGTCTTTATGACGATAAGGTTACTCCTGATGATGAGTCGTCCGCCGTATCATTATCTGTGTTTTCATGCGAGAGCAAACAAGTTGTGTCAAAAATGAAGATTGGTATCAAGGGTGGCAAAGGTGAACGTGAGGTGCAATCCGAGCCGTTTGATATCAGCGCAGTGGGAGTACGTGGTCAAATTCTTGTACCTACCAACCGCTCTCGTGATACAAGATCGCTGCTATCAACGATAGCAGAATTCGGAACTCCTTCGGATGGACTGAAGTCAACGTTCAAGCAATATGAGTTCGGCGTGATGATCGAGCAAGGACCTGAGAAATTTTCGCGATCACGCGTTGTCACTTTAGTCCCCCGCTATTACTTCATCAACACTTCAAACAGATTTGAAATCCACATTCGCCAAGAACGCTCGACTGATGGTAATGCAGTGGTCGTAATTCGGCCGAAGGAGACAAAGATTTTCCATTGGAGTGATTCACGCCTGCCGGCACGAGTTCAGATTTGCTTTGTGCTGCCTGACAAGCGTCACGAAGCACGCGATACTATTTCGTACGCCAATTCGTCGCAGTGGAGCGCACCATTCGAGCTGTCATCTGTTGGCAACTTTGTACTGCGAGTGAAATCGAAGGTCCGACCGGCGCCGCCATGCCTCCCTGCATGTTTCGAAGGAGGTGTTTCACAGCGCGAAGCAATCGACGAAGATCAAGAATCCGGAATGTTTTTCGATGATGAGGACGAGTATAGTGATGCAGAACGAATGCTCACGGAGGGAATCCAGTTGAATGTGGCAGTGGAGCTGCACGACCCATCATTTTTGGTCTACCTCGAGGAAGGCAATCAGTCAACACACTTTTCTCCTCCATCATCTTCATATGATTACGAAGAAGATGACCGAGAGCACACACTGACAGTGAAGCACAAGGAAAACGAAGGTTTTGTACCTTTCAAAATCAAAAATGAATGCAGCAATTTGGCGCTAATTGTGTGGCAGAAGACGTTGGTGAAAGACGAAAGGGGAAACATTACTATTGGCTTCGAAGGCGGAGAACCGGTCCTTCCTTTCCATACTATCGACTACGTGCCGTTCCGCTTCTCGGCCTTCCCGACGGTCTTCGTACAGGTCCAAAACGTAGTTGGGCTAGGCATTGGAGCATTGAGAAAGGAACACCCCCTTCATGGGCATCGAACAGGCAAAACGAATTCGAAGTTGAAAGCAGACAGAGACGATAATGATACTCCTGTTACGGCCCTCTCTAAGGCGGCAACTGTGGGTCAAGCACAAGTCGTTGCAAGCTTTGAGGTACAGCTGAAGAAACTTCAACGACTGCCGACAATTGATGTATCTGAGGGCGTGGTGAAGAAGCGATTGTGGGCTGAAGTGCTACTTGATGAAACAACGAAGACGTTGCTGGTGACAGATATGCTGCCCGGATTTTCTGGGGAGCACAAACGGCGGCGACGGGCAACACTTCTTCGGAGTTGGAAACGGTATAATACGTCAATTGTGTTTATTTCACACGTGCTGTCGGCACATACTGCCCAGTTGACGGAAGGACCTGATGAAGACAATGCACAAGAGGAACCCACTAAGAAAAAGCGCGTCCGATTCGCGGCAGATGTAACAGAAGTAAAAAGAAAGCTAGACCCTGTTGAACCGAAGAGTTTGGGAGCAACCCAACAGAGTGGCGCAGTTGATGCGACTACGAAGGTAGTGGAAGAGGACAAAGAGGTGGAAGCGTTGGCACTCAGTGTTCGACTTGTGGACGCCACAAACCTAGAAGATGCCTTTCTACAAGCTGGACGTAGTGACTTGACATCCTGTCAACCGTTCATTACATTCTCGTTGAAGACAGAAAATGAAGAGGCCCGGACAAAGCTAGCCCCACAGTCCACGACAATGTTTCCTCGTTGGCTGCCGGCAACAAATTCCCGAGCAGTGCTGAGTGCGTTGATGCTGAATGACGAAGGCGAAATCAAGTGTGAGCGCAATAGCCATAATGACGAAGGTGAAAGCAAGGATGAAAGCAATAGCCGTGAATTTGGATCCAATGCTGAGATTTTCGTGGAGATACGAGAGGCAGACAAGATTCTTTTTGGATCGTCCGTTATTGCGACAGCTCGTGTTCCTTTAGAGGAGTATTGTGCGGCAGCTATGATTTCTACGAGAGGCGAAACTAATTTCGAACCGCAGGTAGTGGAATTCTTGGCACCTGTGCGTGTGGCCCGAAAGGATGGAGGTTGGTCACACCCGACAGAGAATGAAGCCCGGATTCGCTTCCAAATGTGTTGCCGGCGAACACTTACGACTCGGTTTGCTGCTGCTGCGGCAAGCGGAGAGGGTATCGAGTCTCTCGAGACGGTCAAGGGGCTTGTGGATATGCTATCAGCTTACCAGTTGAAGAAAGAGTTGGATGTACTCGTAAGCTCCAAGACGCAGTTGAAACGTTTGCTTGAGCGCGAAGCTGTAGATACTTCAACAAGTGGCACCAACATTCCAGCAGCGTTGCGTACAGTACCAGACGCTTCGCCAACAGAAGACAAAAAGGATTCCAACCTTTCTCAATTCGTCGCTGGCTCTATCGATGCAGACGAAGAAAGCTTAGGAACTCGAAGCAGAAGTACTAATTCCGTTCGCGGGTCCGCTGTTTCGGTAACTACGGATGAGTCTACAAGCGATGGCACGTACGAAGAGATGGGCGATGAAAAACGGTTGACTGCTGTCCTTATCGGGGTATCGAACCTCCAAATTCCAACTGAGGTAATTCGGAGTAATTTCAAGCATACTCACGGAACAACCGAGCACCTAGAGCCGAAGGTGTACTGCACTATCACATACCAAGAGTCAACGCGCTCAGCTCTGTCAGCGGTTGCGAAATCTGCAGCTTCTTCATCAGTACCTACAGACCAACACAAGAATGACGAATCAGAATCGTCGGGACCTACCGGTAGGTCATCGATTGCAGGATCGTCAGGTGTTAATGCTCATCTACAGCAAGTACGCACTCACGAGTTCCCGCGAGGTCAAATGCTGGGACTCGATCTTGTTTATCGGAATGGCCGTGTGCTTGTCCAGGGTGTGGTGTGTGATGGTCCGTGTGGAACTCTAGTTTACGAAGGGAAAATTCGGATTGGTGATACGGTGGTTGCTGCCAACAATAAGTCAATCGTGAATCTCCATCGTGACGCGTCTTTCGCTGTGATCGAAAAAGCCATGCATTGGGGAGAGGGTGTAGACACACCGACTCGAGCACAAGCATCAGGAGCAACATTCACATTGTCATTTCTGTATCAACCTACCACACCCGAACGCATGACGTTTAGTGATACGTCCAGACCTCCGTGTGCACAGACATCAGATGAAGACACAGGTGTCCGAAAGTACGATGCTGAGTGGAATCGGCGTGTGGAGTTTGTTGAGACAGCCAACACAAAACCGGTCGCAAGCTCTGGCGACGCTCAAGTGCTGGTGCGTGTGTACTTGCGTAACGAGACGTCGGATCATGGTCTATCCGCTTCCCAGGAGTCAAGTATTGTGCCATTCCTTTATTTTTTCGGCGACGACGCGATGATGGATCATCTTGATCACAGCAAGCAAGACTCTCGCTTTGATGTACTTTTAGCTGAATGTTGGGTTCCCTTACCACCATCGACGTTATCTAGCGGCTCCAATCCACTGTCGATGGATGGAAATCCGATGGTGGAGCCATCTGCGCTCGCATTTAATGAGCGAATCTGTGCACTGTATTCCCCGCAGCAGCGCTCGCACCAACACTCGGCACTAGAGATGATTGGGCAGCTGCGTTTGGCACTGAAGTGGGATTTTATTAACCCGTTGCGTGCAGCTCACCAGCGTGGAGACCTAAGTCTTCATTTCCAGCTTGAGGTTGCTCGTATTTGCATCTCAGTCGTGGACGATGGCGCGTGGAGCTCTTCAGTATCCGTGGCAGGGCCGCAACAGCCACAAGAGGTACTGTGTATTTCTCTCTCTGATCAAAACGCGTCTTCAGGTATACAGTTGAGCTACGGACAGGTTTCTGATGGGAAGCACGTGATCAACGCACGCGTTGGCCACTTTCAGATCGACAACCAGCTTCTTGACACGAACTATCCGGTGCTACTCCGTCCAATGCGTTTGTTAGACGCGCAAATGCAAGAAGAGGGGTACACGATGGCGGGTGCTAAAGCAGGGAAAAATGAAGCTGGCGGGCAACCAGAGAGCCCGATGCTGTTACCGACGCTGCAGCTGATGGCAGTATTTAGCCGCCAGCCTAATGTGATTCAGTTCGACTACATTTTCGGCCAACTCCAAGAATTAGAGATCAAGCTGGAAGATGCAACACTTGTAGCATTGGCTCATGTGTTTTCCGGTGTGGAATGGTCGCATGCCACGTCTAGTTCACGTACCAGCAAGCAAAAGGAGCCTTCTGGTGACGAGTTTGGCTCTAACTTGGCCTTGAAGCTGCTGGAGATTGAGTGGTCCACGCCCACATTGCTGTCAACTGCAGCAGGAGGGCGTCTGGGCAGTACCCGAAGTGGTGGTGGAGCAAACTTGAAGGTTCTTTTGCGATGGCTCCTGCTTTGCCCTGTGAAGGTAAACGTGACATTTACAAGTACAGCAGATCGATCGCTATTGCTCTCACTGGTAAGTGCATTATTATTTAGTCGTAGTGTTGGCATGATTTGTTGTCTTCTAGCGCGCTGACTTGTGTTTTGTAGCTTTCTCCGGACATGTCCTCTGTTCTCACTACACTTATCAGCGCTGCAGCAGCTCTGGTGTCAAACTTGGACCAGGCACCCATCCGAGTACCAGAATTTTATGTCGAAAATTTGTTGGAGACAACACACACTCTGGGATTTTACGCGATGCAGCACTATCTACATCATGGCCTGCGCAGTTGGTACAGTATCATGGGCTCTGTAGATTTCTTGGGTAACCCAATCGGCCTCGTGAGCACGCTGGGCACTGGTGTGAAGGACTTCTTCTACACTCCAGCCCAGATGCTATTGGAAGATGAGAACGGTTTGCGGATTGACAACTTACGCACCGGCATGACCAAGGGCTCCAAAAGTTTGCTGCGCAATACGGCAGTGGGCATCTTCCATACTACGGGTAAAATCACAGAAACGCTTGGCAAGGGTATTGCGCTGCTGGCAATGGATGAGCAATACAACGTACAGAGGCAACGTGCATCCACGCGACAGATTAAGAAAATTAACGACTTGGGGGACGCTATAGCAGAAGGCAGCAAAGGGCTTGTTGGGGGTGTCTGGGATGGCATTAAAGGTGTGGTAGCGGCACCAGTGCGTGGAGCTGAACAAGACGGCGCAGGTGGCTTCGTTGTGGGTATCGGAAAGGGTGTTGCAGGTTTAATCGTGAAGCCTACTGCTGGTTTCTTGGACTTGCTCACCAGTTTATCAAGAGGGGCGAAAACGAGTGCCGAATCGCTGGATGGTACCGACCGAAGCGCATTTGACACAGTCACACGTTTCCGATTACCACGGCGTATATGGTACGTATAGTAGATGAATCGGTGTTTGCTATGTATTGCCTGGCTCGAACTCTGACCGCTGGTCCATTTCATATAATGATGCAGCTCGGACGGAGTCCTTGTATCCTACTCGGAGCGAGAATCTCGAGGCTATGCGGTGCTTCTCCTCACATCACTGGATGCCACGGACGAGTACGTGTGAGCTGGTTGGTATCTTGCTTGTTTGCTTACTTCTAACCGACTTATTTTCCTTGTTTATTGCAGTTATGTGTATCACGTAGACTACGGTATTGAGCCCCACCGCGGGTTGCTGTTGCTGACAGACAAGCGTTTAATATGTCTGAGTGGTAAAACAGGACAAAAGTTGTGGGAGGTTGCGCTTGATTCGACACTGGAGGTCGTAGTGGAAGGCACGATGCTGAAAATTGGGCAGTCGACATCTCCCTCTCGGTCCTACAACATCGAGTGCGATAACGAAGTGGCGGCCACGAATTTCCGTGTAGCAGTAGACTCAGCACGCGTCGATGTTTCAGCCACGCGCTACCTGCTCTTAAACTTGGAGAAAAGTCAAGAGGAATCTCGGATCGCTGGTGGAGGGCGTTTTGGTAGTGGAGCTGCTGGCTTGAATAATGACGAAGACCGCACGGACCTCCATGTTCTCATGGAAAATGTTCAGGATACAACGGTCTCCGGACTGTCAAACGATGATCTGCGCTCGCAGCCTCTTCGTTCTGTGCGCGTCGAGGTTTGCCACCTGCAAAACAAGGACGCCCACGCAAATGTCCCGAACCGTACGATCGACAAGTTGCTGTCGTTTAGCGTATTCCAGGTTCAAGTGTACGGCGGGCCATACCTGTGGACTGTCTTCC
This sequence comes from Phytophthora cryptogea, assembly GCA_000468175.2. Lineage (NCBI taxonomy): Eukaryota > Oomycota > Peronosporomycetes > Peronosporales > Peronosporaceae > Phytophthora > Phytophthora cryptogea. Next base: position 19,205 of record KV742258.1, read on the forward strand.
GACGATTTAGTGAGTTCCGAGAGCTGTGCGCAAAGCTGGAGGCTGCAGGCTACGTTTTGGATGGACTTCCACCACTGCCACCGCGAACGTTTCTACCGAGCACGCGAGCACCAGTGGCGAAGCATCGGCAAGAAGCGCTGAACATGTTCCTGCAAGCGGCGATCATGCACTCGGTAATTAGCCGGAGTGCAGCGATGCTCGACTTCCTCACGCGTGAAGCTCGGGAGGTGCGCGTAAGTCTTCCACCATTGTCGCCTACTGGAGAAAGAGAAGCATCTCAACGAGCGGGGGACTCGCCATGAAGCAGTTTTGCAACGAAGTGTAAGTAAGATGTTACGCCTGTGAAATTGTGGCATGTATGAAGAAGAGTGAATAATAACTTGCGGGCACAATCAAAGCTCGACAAAAAGATAGCGAGGCCAGATGTGCTCCTGGCAGCCAGCAAGACGCCAGGACTGACCGCCAAGGCTGCGCTGGAAGTGCTCGGCTCAATTGATCACTCTCAATGAGCACACACTGGGGTTTTAATGTGGTTGAGCAAGACGTGAAAAAGAATAGCTCGAAATTGGTGCACAAACGTTTTGTAGTGTCAATTCAGATTTTTTTTTTGCCTCGCTTGGTATCACGCCGAACGAGCGGCCAAGACATCAGGAGCGATGTCGTTTTCAAACATGCAAATGTTCCCCCAGGGCGACGCTGAGTTAGCTAAGATGTTGAAGTTAAGGTGGTGTGGCAAACACGAGAAATGGGGTATACAACCCAAGTAGTTTGCACCGCGCTGTGGTGCTGCTTGCTGTGCTTACTACTGCGCTGTGGTACTGCGCCTGGAGCACCGAGTGCAGGCTGCGCTGCTCAGCATGAACAGTGCCATTGAATGCGGAGACGATGCACTACGCACCGATAACTGGCGTTGCAGAGGAGGTGCAGTGGAGTGAATGGGAGCGTGTCTTCCGATACCCTCCCATTTCTGTTTGCGGAGCAGGAGCTGATCAAGGCAAGTGCCAGTGCTGGCCTCCTCCTCCTTCTCAAACTGAATGCTCCACTCTCACAGGATCCAAATTTCTGCCGGAAAGGACGACAAAGGGAGGCCTTGCTCGCTAATCTCGACGTTTGTATTGCTTGCTTTTCTACAGGGCGCTCATTCTTCGTTTGGAAATCCAAGGGAGACCAGAAGGGCGACAGAAGCGACCAGCAGCGGCGAAGGCATCGACGGACAGCGCGGTGCAACAGCAAACGCCGCCCGAGCAGCGAGCGCCAACAGAGGCCCCCCTTCTCCCTGCATGAGCGTCCGGGAGGGCCTCCTCTGCGTGGGGAGAGCGCTTCGCGGCCGGCAAACGCCTATTCCTCGAGAAAGTACGTCTTGAATTGTTGTGCTTGTGAGGAGGTTGACCCGCCCGCGACTCTCTCTCTCTTCTTGGACGAGAGTTTGTCGTGGGGCACTTGCTCTTGGTGCGTGTTGTATTCCTTTTGAGCAGAAAGCAGAAAGACACATGTAAGTAGTGCATTTCATTTCGTGTAGTTAAGGATGAGAAAAGTCAGGCAATGGTGAGAGGAAGAACGGCAAGAGGTGATGACTGACCGGGCGTTGCCATTGGAGCTGCCGTGAGTGTTAGTCGTTCAATGAGGACTACGTCCGCGGATGCCGGCTCTACTGAGACGACGGAAGTGACCACCGAGACCGAGTAGGGTGTGACGACCATATTGGGCACGGCTGTGACTGGCACTGGCACGCCCGGCACCATGGCCACCTC
>AUWJ02022810.1:0-36701 GCA_000468175.2 Phytophthora cryptogea
GGTTAAAGGCGCCTTGAGCTTGTAGATGAAAAAGAGTTGATTAACACGCTACGGCAGCTACTCTCTATTGCGCTGGACAATTGTTTCCCCCACTCCAGCCATTACAGCGCCAAGTTTCTGGAACTGTGCTTTGAGGGTCGGCACCTTGCTTTCAACAAGTAAAACTACACGCAAACGCCTGTGTATTGTATTCCGATTTGCACTAGACTGAAGCAAGACACACCGTCTCCGCACTCTACTGAGCACTTGGCGTCATGTGCGCCGCGCACTTCTCCAGCGTCTTGACGGCCGAGCCCAGCTTGTTCACCGTCTCCATGTACTCGGCCTGCGGGTCGGAGTCGTACACAATGCCGCCGCCTGCCTGCGAGTAGACCTTGCCATCCTTCACCACCATGGTGCGGATCGCGATGGCCGTGTCCAGGAACCCCGAGAAACTGAAGTAACCCACAGATCCAGAGTACACACCGCGACGCTCGGTCTCCAGCGAGCAGATGAGCTCCATCGCACGCACCTTGGGCGCTCCTGACAGCGTTCCGGCCGGGAACATGGCGCGGTACGCGTCGTAAACCGTCCGGTCCTCACGCAGGTCGCCCTTGACCACCGAGACAATGTGCATCACATGCGAGTACTTCTCGATCTGCATGAGGCGCTCCACCCGGACGGAGCCGGGCTTGGCAACGCGGCCAACGTCGTTGCGGCCCAGGTCCACCAGCATAATGTGCTCGGCACGCTCCTTCTCGTCAGCGAGCAGTTCCGCCACCAGCGCAGCGTCCTCTTCGTCGTTGGCGCCACGGTGACGCGTGCCGGCAATAGGGTGCGTCTCCACGATCCGGTCGTGGTCCACCTTGACGAGCATCTCGGGCGACGCGCCGACAATTTGGAAGTCCTCTCCCATGTCCAAGTAAAACATGTACGGCGACGGGTTGATGGCGCGCATCTGACGGTACAGATCCAGCGGAGTCACATCCTTCGGGAGGTCCACAGCCAAGCGCTGCGAGGGCACGGCCTGGAAGATATCTCCGTCCACAATGTGCTCCTTGAGTTTGTCCACGAAGCCCATGTACCCCGCCTTGCCGACGTTCGAGGCCGCTTCAAGATCGATCGACTTGGTCGCAGGAGCGCTGGCGTGCTGCGCCACGCTGGACGTGCGCACGAGCGGCTTCTCGAGCGCGGCATTGACCGCCAAGATCTTGTTTGTGGCTTCCTTGTACGCTGCCGCCAGATCTCCCGTGTCCAGTCGGCAGTGCGAGACGATCTTGAGCGAGTGGAACACGTGATCAAAGATCACGACCGTGTCAAAGAACATGTAGATGCTCTCGGGCACTTGCAGCACGTCCTTCTGCGCGTCCACATAGGGCGCGATCTTGGGTTCAAAGTGGCGGATGGCGTCAAAGCCGCAGTAGCCTACGGCGCCTCCCGTCATGGGCACTTGCAGCTCCGGCAGCGTCACCGTCCGGTACTGCGTCATCTCCTTCTCCAAGTTCACGAGCGGGTCGCCCTCAAAGCTCTGGCCTTTCCCTGTCGCCACCACCTTCAAAGGACCAGCACCAATGAACGAATAGCGCGCAATCTTCTCGCCGGGCGCCACGGACTCGAGCAGGAACGAGTGCGTTTGGCCCTCGCGGAGCTTGAGCAGGACGCTCACGGGCGTGTCCAGGTCGGCCACAACGTCCAAGTACACGGGCACGAGGTTCTTGTCTGCGTGCTGCGGCAGCTGCTGCAGCTGCGAGACGCGCTCCAATTGCGGCTGGAAGGACATGGCGACGAGAGAGCGAAAGGCACTTTGATGGTGACGACCGGAATGGAGCTGACCGTGTTTGCCCCGTATAGAGGGGGAAGATGTCTCTCTCTTGAAGAGAGGGTCGTGTTCGCCACAAGAATGTTCGAGTATGGTGTGGCCCACGTGAGATGAACGACATGGCTACAGTTGAAGTGCAAGTGTCCGAAACTAACGGTGGCCATGAAGAGCGATCACCATCCGAGTCGATGGGTTGGACAGGTCGTTTATAAGTTGGCAGTGGATCGGAATGGAATCGAGTCGCAGATTGACGGGAAGGTGGTTAGTTACAGTCCCATGTCCACCAAATACTTGCTCCTGTACTCGGATGGGTCCTCTGAGGGTGTACCGGTGGATGAGATCGAAGACTATGTGCCGTTGGTTAAGCAATTTCCGAGTGGTAAATGCAACCCAAAGAGGAAACAAATTGCAGAACGTGACGCACCACAGGACTTGACTCCACCTCCTGCAAAGCGGTATAAAGTGTTGCGACTAACTGCTGACAAGGAGGAGAAACCTGCAGTTGCTGCACCTGCCTCTGCGTCTCAATTCGTCCAGGACACTCTGTGGAAACTGACGACGGAGCTCCATGTGGATGACGAGAAGCAAAGGACGTTGATGGCCACTTTGGACAATCGAATGGAGCAGGTGAGTTGCATGTAGTTTGGCATCATGGAGGTTGAAAACGGATGAAGTTAATGTATTGTGCAGCCCCGTGCAGCTCTCGCGAGATACATTGAGGATGGCGGACTAGATGCTGTTACTGCGTATCTTCGCAAATGGGCGTATGGAGAAGATGGTAGCAGTGCCAATAGTGGAGGAACTGAAGTTTGTACTTCTTCGAAGGCGGAACCCCATCGCCCAAACAGAGACGCAACCACCGCTGCTCGTGCTGCCAAAAGCGTATCCCCTCGTCCAAGTTCTCCATGTCATCGGCATTTGCGTGATCTTCTGACCGGTACGAGTTTCTCGTCCACTTTGTAGCTGAGCTGGTTGACATTGTGCTGAATTGCTGCTGGTCAGGCAAATGCGAGAGTGTTTTCTCGCCAAAGCGTACACAACCAAAGGAGCGCCACGCACCTTGCAAACACGAGGTGAAAGCAACGCGCAAAAAATCGCACCGCTCTCGACCTGTACCAGCCTCGAACAAAACGTCACCCCCGCCAAAGACACAAGTCGTCCTGGACGATCTCATTGGCAACAAAATAAATGACGGCGAGCAAGACCACGATGAAAGCAGTGCGCGCAGACGCCTTAGCTTTGGAACCAACTCCACCATTTTTTTCGACTATCGAGACAGCGTAGACGTCTTCTGTCTACAACTGAGACGGAAGAGACTTGTCAACCGGACGAAGGAGTCCATTACGCTGCCGCAGAAAAACCTCGGGGCGTGGAAGTCGGTGCTGAAGAAGTCGTGCGTGAGTAGTGAAAGTGTGGAGTGGTGAGTCGTAGTCGTACTTCACCTGCGTTGAAAGTGTGCAAGTCCTTTTTAGCATTCTCGAAAATTGAAGTGTCGCGTCGTTTGGTGTGCATTTGTCTTCTAGCGATCCACATCTCGATCTTCAGTCTCCTTGCAAGCACTCAAGCCACCAACGTCTGCGATGAACTACGGAATCATCAACAACCGACGTCCAGACCCACAGAAGCGCGGTGCCTCGTCCGTGAATGCACTTCTCTCTGATCCACGGATGCGTGAAATCGCAAAGCAAATGGGACTGCAACCCAAAGACTTTGGCGAGGAGGCGCAGACGCTGTGGCAGACTCTGAACGATCTGTCCACATCGGATCCCAAGCGCTACGAGTCCTTCATCAACGAGCAACTGCAGGACGGACCTCCATTACCTCCTTCCACGGTCTCGCCATCATCGAACCAGACCACCAACGATACTCCAGCACCTCGATTCTTCACGCCGGACCCCGGTTTCGTGGTCAAGTGCTCCATGTATCACTCGATCAAGTGTCAGCAGAAAGAGACCAAGCTCTTCCTGAATGTCTGTGCACACAAGCTCATTGACACGCCCAAGAACCCGAATTCCGGTCAAGAGGTGCCTGAAGACACGCGAGCGGTGCCCAACACCAGTAACTTGCAGATCCCACTCGTTGTGGGCAAGTTGCGCGAAATCAACGACTTCAGTGGTGCTGTCTGCTGTGCGGTGGACGTGGTGGTGAATCCGTGGGTGCTGCGACGGAGTGAATGGGACGCGAATTTCAAGCGCGAAGTCATGAAACTCGCTGTGCAGTGGGTCCAGGAAGACGCCGGTGTGCGGCTCGTGACGCCCACGGGTAAGTTCATCAAAGCTCGATACAAAGGTGGCGTAGCGGTGGGCAGCGAGATCATCACATCAAAGTTCCGTATCGAGGATGCCGACCCAACCAAGCAGCGGATGGAATCACCGGCTGATCTCTTGAAGCAAATTAACCTCGACGAAGCAGAGAAGAACGAGGTCGCACGAGAGCTTGCAATCACACCTTCCAAAGCGCTGGACACCATCCAGACCCCTGAAATTCTTGTGAAGGTTTCTTCGTTAGAAGATGTTCAGCCCCCACCAGCTCCGACGAAAGCTACGGAAGTAAAGTTGCAGAAGAAAAAAGTGCTCATCGAAGAGCTGCCGTCACCTTCCAGTAAGCCAAACTCTGGTCTAAGCTCGAGTACTGATCAGTCTGCAACTGCAAAAACGACCACGAGCCCAGCAGCAAACGCACCATCAAAGTCCACGACACAGCAGAACAAGAGGAAAAGTGGCAGCGCAGTGAAGCGAGGATTTCTGAACTCGACCAAAACGAGTTTGTATCCGAAGGGGTCCAGCGAGGGTCGACCGCCGTCGGCGTACGTGAATCTTCTGAGCCGCAGTAAAATCGTTGATCTTGGCGAGGTTGAACGCCAGCGGAAGGCACAGGAGGATCAACGCAAGGAGACCATGGCGTTCTTTCAACCAACGGATCAAACGAAAACCAACCATCAGGCGACAGCTTCTGGAGAAATCGACAAGGGTGACCATATTTTTGATCAGCTTTGCCAGCAAGCCGAGCCAGACCTCAAGTCCACAGCTCTGAGAAACAACTCGAGCTCCCATGGTAGCGACACAATGAGCGGAGACCAACTCTTCGGTGAAGGCTTTGAAGAGCTCGCGAAACTCTTGAATCCATAACTTCGGTCTACGACACACAAGCAGCATAACAGAACACTAAAGAGGGTCAAATTCTCGTGTACTGTTCATCATGACTGCCTCTAGATTTTGCTTTCGCATCCGTTTTACACCCTCTCCTTCTGTGATCTTAATCTCGCGTGTCCGGGTTCACAATGTCGTGAATCCGCTGGTATGACATTAGTAAGAATGCGTTGAGACGACGCATGCTGTCAGCGGTAGACGGAAATTGCTCAAGTCGCTTCAGCAGCACCACCGTATTGTGTTTGACGCTGATTGACGGGTGGAAAATACCCTGCGCGATAGTTTGCAAGCCTCCGCGTAGCACGGGCAAAAAGCTGAGGAACTCCTGTAACTCCAGTTCTGTGTGCAGTAACTTCGCGAAGTCTGCGTAGATTTGTTCGACTAGCGTATCGTCGAGCACCACCATATCACCCTGAAGGCTTCGAATGTGCCGCTTCAAGTCCACCCCCGTTTTCTCTACGTAAACATTCACACAACAAAGCACACAGCACAGGTCTTGTAAGGTTAAGGAACACCATCCTAGCAGAACATGTAGTATGTCAATATGCACGCTTGCTATATGAGCGAGCAAACACAAGATAACTGTGAGTAGGATATATCAAACGCAGGTGAGTGGAAGAGGTTCCGGTGTGGCGAGTCCATAAAGCGCTTGTAGCTGTCCGTGCGGGCCCACTTGGTGATACGTTTGTTGTTGACCGCTGAGCGTTTTGCCAGCGCGTCGGGGCTCAAGTAGTTGGCTTCACCGAGAGCAATATCGACAATGTTTTTGCGCGTGTACTCTTCGAACATGCATCGCACCCACTCCTCGTCATATCCTGCCGCCACTCCATCCAAAACCTGTTCACAGACAGCGTCACATTAAAAATGACCTCTCGAAATGAGAGTTCCATTTACCTACCTCAAGAACCAAGTTGCGATCTGAAGCATCGTAGTCTTCCTTCTCGATCGAAGTCGACACAAACACTTCGCCTGTAGAGATATCGCACAAAACGTCCCACCACTCGCGCTTGGTCTTGAACATGGGGTTGGTCACGCCAGCTATATACCCCGGCGTAGACAGGAAGCCCAGATCCGTAAGGTTCGCGTACCTATCACCCGGTCCACCACATTAGCTCTAGAGTAAAACCACACAACCAAGAATGACAACAACTCACGGGTATTGGCGGTGGATCAGTCCGAACAACGGTGGACACACGAGCGAGCTCGTGGCCAGCACGAAGTTGCACACCTCGCCTGCCGGTCGGTTGTACCCGAGGAAAATCACTCGTTGTCCGGTCAGCACGGCGTTGAACAGCGTCATCGTCTGGTCTCCAAACGTCTGCAACAACTGCGTCAAGGTGCCGTCGTCGTGCTGGTCGTCCGTACTGCAGATCTTGAACTGCAGCGGGACGGGGATGTCGTCCCACATGGCCTTCGTCCGGAAGAACAACGCCTTCTCCAGCTGCGTGGCGTCCTCCTTATTAGCAGCCGCTCGTCCAGTACTGCTAATGGTGCGTTTCATGAGCCGTCTCTCCATATTGGACAAGCCACGGACGCCAGAGACGTCCACGGCGTTCACCACGTCGAAAAGCTCCTTCAGCACGTTCTCGCTCTCCGCTTCACTTTTAGCGCCCACAATTTTGAGCACCGCTAGGTTGAGCACGTCTTTCAGTGCGAAGCAGCTCTTGTGCGTGGAGCAGAGCGCCACGGCCGTGACTTTGGCTCCACGACGCACGGCCGTGTCGTGGGTGGTGCGCACCACACTGAGGCAGTACATGAAGCTCTGCAGAGGGTCCTGATGCTGCAGTTCTTGTGTCTCCTTGGCTGCAATGTCGTCCGAAGCTTCTGCGGCCTTGGGCGCGTTCTGGCGGTTGAGGAAGAAGACGGTGACGTCCTCCTGGCGGTTGTGCACACCTTCAGGCAACATCATGTCGGCAAAGAACTCGGGCGAGTAGTGACTGAAGGGTGCAGGGTAACTGGCGCGTAGTGTGCTGCCCTTGGTGAGGTCGAACTCGGCGTAGAGCACCACTTCCGCTAGCGGCCGAGGCGTCTCGGACGAGCTCATGGCCATGACGATCTTGAATGGTAAATGACTCCGTTTTTAGCCAATGGGAGATGGAGATGCAAATTAGCCAATAGGGGTGGATATGAAAAAGAACAAGTATTGACTTTGTTTTAAACACTAACATGTTTTTTATGCGCTGTTTGAATCACTGAGCTTCGGCCTCGATTGCGTCCATGAAGGCTTTTTGGCGGAGTGCCCACGAGTCAATGGCTGCGTTTGGTTGTTGCGAATCGGAAGTTTCGTGTTTTTCCTCTTGCTGATTCAGTTGTGATGGTGGTGAATTGTTTGCTGATTGGAGTTGAGTCCGTGTCGGTTTTGGGGATTTCTGGTTGAGAGATGGCGAAGTGAAGCGGGAAGGTGGCGTAGTGTAGAGCGAGTGTCTGCTGCCCAATACGGACACTGGCGATGGCGACCAACTTGGCGGCGTTGAGAGTGTTGAATGGGGTTTTCGGTCGAAGATGGAAGTGGCGCCGAGTTTGTTCCTCTTGGTTGGTCGCGGTGGCGTCGAACGTGACGGCGGCGTCAGATGTTGGCTATTCGGACGCTGTCTGGTCGTTCGCTGTGTCTTTGGCGACGGTAGTACAATCTGCAGCCGCTCCATCTTGCGTTGTCGCTCCCGCAACTTTGCAGCACAGCGTTCAATGGTTTCTCTGCAGCGACGATGCAGTTCCAGAGGCGTCGAGGAAGCTACCGACGGTCGATTCCATGGCAATACGTACTTGCCTTCTGTTCTGGCGGTCGTCTGCGATGAATCGCTGGCCACAACCGGCACACTCGACACCTCAGTTTCTTGTGGTTGTGGTGACGAAGCAGGCTGTGACTCCATGTCTTGCGAGCACTTTTCCAAAGTGATTGGGTTCCTCGTTTTAGCAGCGTCTTCAAGCGTACGTTTCAAAACCAATTCCCTAATTCCACCAAATTGCAGGATTGAAGATCCCATGGACGCTGGTGCCTCGCATACACAACAACCACACGGCGGTAATCCCCACGTCCACTTCAAGATGCAGTAATCTGTAGCCATGTGCCATAGATCCGGTACCCGATCGTCAGATCGAAACGACGCGACCTGTAGCCATGTGCCATAGATCCGAGCCAAAGCGCCGCGATCCAGCCGTAAAGCAGGCCACTTACCAGATAGAGACCATGTCGCTGGACGAGGTGACTCGGAGATGGCTGCGGCGTCTCGTATCACGGGCACTGGACGTGGAGCCCGCAGTCTTCGACCAGCTCTTGACGACTGGAGCCAAAACCACAGACAATCAAACGGAACCTGCAGCTTCGGAGCTGATGCAGTCGTTCTTTTCACTTAAAACGGAAGCTGGCAGCGTCCTATTCTTCTGCAAAGAAGAAGAGCAATACGAACTCGAAGAAGAGGTGGAAGAAGAAGTGGAAGTGACGCGAGAAGCCTCTCCAACTGGTAACACTAAAAGAGTGTAGAGGATGCGTACTCAGTGCTTTTCTCACCTATCTGATGTTGTGTTGTGGCTTTCCATGTAGAACCACCAAGTGATGGAGCGTCACCAATTGAACCAACGGATGAGCAGTTATTTCTTGACGCTGAGGCTTCTCCACCACAAACGGAGACAGTGAAGAGATTGGTGAAGCGATCGCGGACGGCGACACGTCAAGTGTGCCACGCGTTCTTGAACACTCTACCTGCAGAGTCTTCAGAGTCAACTACAGTATTTCTGATCAAGGTGGCGGCTGGACCAGTGACGATCCAGAACGTTGTGACAGAAGCTCATGAGAAACTGGTACACACGAACGTCGAGCTTGGCTGCTCGACTGGAGATTTGTTGTCGAACCTGGAGGGAATCGTTTGCCACGTCTTCATGCCGCTACTAGATCCTCAACTTTCAAGAGCAGATTTTGTCAATGGACGTACAGAAGGCGACGATGCCGGGACCAAGAACTCTGCTGCTGCTCACCAAGCTCTGAAGGTGATTGATGCTGTACGCAACGAGTTCAAAAGCAACTTGGTCAAGTTTTCGTCGCAGATCTCGAACGCGATTCAACAGATTCAGGGCGACATTCACTTGAACATCCCAGACGTCATCATCACGAAGCCTGAGTCGCACTTGGACGACTACGAACTGATCAACACACTTGAGCAGGCGTTGGAGGAATGGTCGAAAAGTGTGGCGAGTGTTGTGGAGCAGGAAACGCGTAAGACGCCTAAGCGCAAGGGACCACTAGCCGAGATCGAGTTCTGGCGAGAGCGTAATGCTACACTGAGCACCATCTTCGAGCAGATCAACATGCCGACGGTCCAGAAAATGCTAAAGTTGTTGGAACTCGTCGAGGCTAGCATGCTGCTTACGTTCAAGTATCATTTCTCGGAGCTCAGCAAACTGTACGTAGAGGCGAAAGACAATGTCAAGTTCCTCACGACCTTGGAGCGGCACTTTAAGAACATCGCGAGCGGCTCGTTCTCTACGATCGCAGACACGTTGCCGTCAATGATGAATGCTATCCGCATGGTTTGGATTATCTCGCGCCACTACAACACGGACGAGCGAATGGTTCCTCTCATGGAGCGCATTGCATCAGAGATCGTGGACAAAGTAGCGGTGGAGATCAACATCCACACGATTCTGCGTAAAAGTCCTGAGAATGCGTTGCACTCCATTGAGGAGGCGAAAATGGTTCTGGAGTTGTGGCACTCGACTTACATGAAAGTACGCGAGCGTATTGAGGCCAGTGGAACGGATCACCGCTGGGAGTTTGACCGAAAAAGGTTGTTCGAGCAGACAAACTACATGGCCAAGATCTGCGAAAATCTGCAGGAAGTTGCTACCGTCTTGGATCAATTCAACAAGTTTCTTGGTCCTGAGCTGAAATCCGTGACCGGTGATTCACAGGGTATTGATGAAGTCATGGCCCGCGTGGAAAGTCTCATCGCTCCTTTCGAAAGCGTTCCGTTTAAGATATTCGACCGAGGTTACAAGACGAGTTGGGAGTCGGTCATGGTACAATTCCGTGATAAAGTGAGTGAGATCGAGCACATGACTCGGAAATTCATCGACACCTCTTTTCAAAAGCTCCGTTCTGCCGAAGGAGCCTTTGATCTATTGCAGAACTTCCAGAACATCCAATCTCGCGAGTCAATTAACAAGCAGATGATGGAGAAATACAAGGATATCCTCATGCAGTACACGAAAGAGCTGGAAAAACTAGAGGAGCAGTTCCATCGACACAAGCACCGACCACCCGTTTACAAGAACCACCCGCCAGTTGCAGGCGCCATTAGTTGGTCGCGTGCACTTTACTTACGTGCCAAGAAACCAATTCTACGATTTCGTGCCATGAATGACCTGCTCAAGAGTCCACACGGAGAAGCAGTGAAAGAGAAGTACTTGGTGTTTGCGCGGACAGTGGATGCGTATATCAAGCAACTTCACAAGGACTGGAGAGAGAAAGTTCCTGCTCTTACAAACGAATGCCTCAAGCAGTCGATTCTGGGTCCTAAGCTACTGGAAGCAGGCAAGTCTGAGACAGGAGTTATGCTGTACAAATTGCCACCTCCACCTTTCTACGCGAACTTCTCGCCCGAGCTGGCGATGATCATTAAGGAGTCCAAATATCTCGACCGGCTTGGATTTGAAATTCCAGAGGAGGCTCTGAATGTAACACTGCAGGAAGACAAGTATCACCAGTACGTCCAAGAATTGACGTTAATGCTTCGTCGCTATGATTCGCTTCTCGCGGAGCTCACTCCAGTGGAGACACATCTCCTACGTTCACAACTGAAAACGTTAGAAGACGTTCTGCGCGTGGGGTTTTCGCCTCTCAATTGGAACTCACAGCGTGTGCTCAGCTTCATTGAAAACTGCAACAAGGCGCTCAACCAGTTCGCAAACCTCGTGAGTCAGATCCACAAAAGCAGCAAAATGGTGGAAGAGATCGTCATGGATATTGAAAATACGCTGCTCATCAAGATAGAAGACTTTGAAGAAGGCGTGGTGACTGAGGTGGGCGAGTTTTACGAGCTTGTCGAGCGCAATCGTATGCAGCGAATTGAAGAGCTCGTTCAAAGCTACCGGTCCATCGGTCCTTTACTCATCAAGGTAGAAGAAATCGTTGCCGGAGTAAACACGGGCACAAGTCCCAAGATGTCGACGTACTACATGTATTGGGAACGCCGCATTTTCAACGCCATCACCAAGATGATTATCGCGTCCATGACAACGTTCCAGGCGTTGCTGAATGTCCACACAAAGGATATCAGCAGTGCAATGTCCGTCATGGGTCCTGGTGAAGGAGGTAAACTCAAACGCCCACCACTATGCAAGGTGAAAGCTACCATGAATGGGAAGGACATCATCGTGACACCGTCACTTTCAGACATGTACAAATACCTGAGCAAGTCCGTGAAGCACATTGTCGAAAGTGCGAAAGCATTTATCCGCTGGATGAACGGTACATGTCGTGAAACAGCGCCTCTCATTGTCAACGAAGATGAAGAACCGATCACATTCACCTTCTACTCGGACATTTCACAAAACCCGTACGTGATTAAGATGACGCTTTCTCTCAACCAAGAGATCCACAAAGTTTTCAACATCGTGAACCGCTATCTCGATAGCTGGCGTCGATACGATACCGTCTACAATCTCTGGAATACAAAGCGCCGTAGTGCTCTTGAAAAACTGGCAGACAAGAAACCTCCGTGTGTGTACTTCGACACGCGTATGGCTCAGTACACTCGACTCGCAGAATCTGTACGCAACCAGCCTACAGAAAAGGATACGGACTTCTTGCAGATCAACTGCTTGCCTTTAGCCATATCAATTGCCAAACAGGCCGAGATGTGGAAAGATGACTACGGCAAAATCTTGTTGGAGGTGTCTAACAAGAAATTGGTCGCGATCAGCGCTACTATGGACCAACTTGAGGCCGAGTTAGACGCAACTCCGGAAGACCTCGAGTCTCTCAAGAAAGTGCTGAATACCGTTGCAAGTATTAGCGACATGGGCATGGAAATGGAGCTTGAGTACGCTGACATTATCGAGCGTTATCGCACCTTGCAGACTTTCAGCATTGCAGGTGACCCCGCAGAATTCAAGAAGGCGTTCTCACTGGAACAGCGATGGAGAGATTTGTATCTGGCATCCAAGACGAAAGATCTGCGTCTTGTGAAAGTGAAGGACCAGTTCAGAGGTGTCACGAAGCAGGACGCAGTGAACTTTGCTGAAGAGTGCAAGAGTATGAAAAAGGAGTTTCTTGAGCGTGGACCAGGAACGTGTTCACTCGATCTGGACGCGGGGCTTGAGATGGTGTCGGTCTTTCAGAAGAAACTCACGGTATTCAAGGCACGGCGACAGGAACTCGCTAACGCTGAAAACCTTTTTGCGTTGCCCATAACTTCGTACCCTGAGCTCCAACAAATTGCTGAAGCCTTGGAAAAGCAGGATGTAATTTACTCTCTCTACACGGAGCAAAAGGAGTTCATCAGCAACCTGTCAAGCATGCTGTGGGCTGAGCTAGATGTGACAGCGATGAACAAAGGGATCGAAGAGCTGGAAAAGCGTTGTCGTAAAATCCCCAAAGACCTGAAAGCCATGTCGACTTTCGTAGAAGTGGAGAAGCAGATTTTGTCGTTCAAAGAGAGTATACCGCTCATTCAAAGTCTCAAGAACGAGGCCGTGAAGCCGCGTCATTGGGAAGAGCTCATGACGGTCACACAAGTTCGTTTCGATATGAATCTGAAAACGTTCACGCTAGGCAACTTATTCGCCATGAAGCTCCACCGATTTTCGTCCGAGATTGGTGAGATCGTGAATGCAGCTATGCAGGAGCAGAAGATCGAGCAGGAGATCCTGAAGATTGAAGACTCGTGGTCCAAAGCGGTGCTGGAACTCGTGAAATACAAGAAAAACGGCACCGACCGAGGTTGGGTACTTCGAGCTGCGGACGAACTGAAAATCACGCTCGAAGATCACATGCTGAACCTGCAAACCATGTCTGGCTCACGTTTCATTGCGAGTTTCGCAGAGCGAGTTCGCAAGTGGGAGAAACGTCTTGGCGTGGTGAACGAGTGTTTGGATATTTGGTTTGTTGTGCAGAGGAAGTGGATGTATCTTGAGAGCATTTTTGTTGGTGCAGAGGATATTCGACAACAGCTTCCAGAGGAGGCGAAGAAGTTTGATGCAATTGATAAAGCGTGGAAAACCATCATGGGGGCTACGTACAAAAATGCTAATGCAGTGGAAGCTTGCACCGCTGAAAACCGAGTGGAGACGCTGCATTCACTCTCAGAACGACTGGACAAGTGTCAGAAATCTCTCAGTGACTATCTCGACACGAAGCGCAATTCCTTCCCACGGTTCTTCTTCATCTCCGACGACGAGCTCTTGAGTGTTTTAGGGTCCTCTGACCCCACGTCCATCCAGGTTCACATGCTCAAACTATTTGACAACGTCAAGTTACTAAGTTTTGTTCGCAATAACAAAAGTGTCGGCGCCATGGAGAGTGCTGAAGGAGAAGGTTTTCAATTCCGTACATTATCTGCTGTCGAAGGCCCCGTTGAATCGTGGATGACCGGGGTAGAAGATGAAATGCGGGTTACTTTACAACGCATCGCTAAGGAGGGCGTGTTCCAGTACGCTAATATGGATCGTACAAAGTGGCTCGAAGACGTACTGGGAATGGTATCACTCGTTGGAAGTCAAATCTGGTGGACTTGGGAAGTTGAGGACGTGTTTCACCGTGCCAAAGGTGGTGATAAGTACGCCATGAAAGGCCTGGAAGGACGACTAACGGAACAATTGAATAGTCTTGTACGACGAGTCCGTGAACCACTGGACAAACTCACCCGAAAGAAAGTGAACACTTTGCTCATTATCGATGTGCACGCACGTGACATTGTCGATTCGTTTGTACGTGACAGTATTCTCAACGAGAAAGAGTTTGCTTGGGAGTCTCAGCTCCGGTTTTACTGGCGGAAGGACGTGGATGATGTTGTCATCAGCCAGTGCACAGGCAACTTTCGCTACGGCTACGAGTACATGGGATTGAATGGACGACTGGTTATCACGCCATTAACGGATCGATGCTACATGACACTGACCCAAGCACTGACGTTTAAGCTCGGAGGATCACCGGCAGGTCCTGCTGGTACTGGTAAAACTGAAACAGTGAAAGATCTAGCGAAATCGTTGACACTTCCGTGTTATGTGATCAACTGCGGTGAAGGTCTTGACTACAAGGCCATGGGAAGTATTTTCTCAGGACTAGTTCAAGTGGGTGCGTGGGGCTGCTTCGATGAGTTCAACCGGATCAACATCGAAGTGCTGTCTGTGGTTTCAGCCCAACTGCGTGCGATCCAAAATGCTCTCAACTACGACAAACCCACCGTTGATATTGGCTTCGGAACTGAGATTGCTATCCATCGTACAGCAGGTTTCGCTACTTGTGGCTTCTTCATCACAATGAATCCTGGCTACGCAGGACGCACGGAACTACCAGACAATCTCAAAGCTCTTTTCCGACCAGTGACTATGATCGTACCCGACTTGCTACAAATTTGTCAGATCATGCTCTTCTCCGAGGGGTTTGAGAATGCTGTTTCACTAGCGAAGAAGATGACGGTACTGTACAAACTTTCACGCGAGCAGCTTTCGAAGCAGTACCATTACGATTTTGGTCTTCGAGCTTTGAAAAGCGTGCTGGTTATGGCTGGATCACTCAAGCGTGAGTACAGTGATATGAATGAAGACTTGGTGCTCATGCGTGCATTACGTGACAGCAACATGCCCAAATTCGTGTTCGAAGATGTGCCGCTTTTCCACGGACTAATTAACGACCTCTTTCCTGGTTTGGACTGTCCTCGAGTGGGGTATGCAGCTCTAAAAGATGCTATTGAAGCCGAGCTCGTTGCTGGGGAGTACAATACGACCAACGCCGCCGTGTACAACGAACAGATTGATAAAATTATTCAGATGTACGAGACCATGCTAGTGCGTCACACAACTATGATCGTTGGTCCGACAGGAGGTGGTAAAACTCTTGTACTAAACACTCTAGCTGCTGCATCCAAGACGGCTCTCGATGAACAAGTTAAGATTTTCGTGCTCAACCCGAAAGCTCAACCGATTGCAGAGCTTTACGGCACTATGGATCCAGTCACAAGAGATTGGACTGACGGTGTGTTGTCAAAGCTTTTCCGTGAGTTGAACCAACCTCTTCCTGCTGGAAAAGAAAACGAAAAGCGCTGGTTAATTTACGACGGTGATGTCGACGCTGTCTGGGTAGAGAACATGAACAGTGTCATGGACGACAACAAACTACTGACGCTGCCTAACGGTGAGCGAATCCGATTGCAAATTCACTGCAGCATGATCTGTGAGACTTTCGATTTGCAGTACGCTTCACCTGCTACTATCAGTCGTTGTGGTATGGTTTGGGTCGACCCAAAGAACCTCGGCTATCGACCATACTACGAACGTTGGCTCAAAAAGAAGTATCCGATAGTCGCTGTCACCCCAGCAGCGGATGCTCCTCCTACTGCTAATGCAGCACCTCCAGGAACACTGTCAACTCCTCTCGAACGCACTGTTCTGCTTGAGTTGTTTGATAAATACGTGCCCAAGTGCATTGATTTCATCCTGGAAGGAGTCTTCGGAGCGGACGAGATCGTGGCCAAGTGCCAGCAAGTGATTCCGATCAGCAACATGGAAATGTGCAAACAACTTTGTATTTCGCTGGACGCGTTCTTGCCAAGTGATAGTTCATTGGACCCGACTTCAGATCGTGCAAGCGTTGAAGGCATCTTTTTGTTTAGTGTCGTCTGGTCATTGGGTGCAGCACTACTCGGAAGCAGTCGTGTGCGCTTCAACGAGTTCATCCGCAAAATCGCAGATTGTCCACTACCAGCTACGAGTCTTTACTACAACTTCTTTGACTTGGAGTCTCGAAAATGGCAACCATGGGAGTCTCGCGTCGTGCCGTACGCTGAACCAGCTCCGTTCAACTTCTCTCGCGTGTTTGTTCCTACCACCGACTCGGTGCTCTACAGCTTCATTCTTGCGAGTTGCATGAGAACGGAAAAGCCGATTCTTTTCGTAGGCGAGAGCGGCACGGCGAAGACGGTGACAATCCAGAGTTACCTCAAGGACTTGGACCAGCAAACATGTTCGACACTCAGCATCAATTTCTCAAGTCGAACAAGCAGTTTAGACGTTCAAACCAACATCCAAGCCAATGTGGACAAACGTTCTGGCAAGATTTATGGCCCTCCGGCTGGGAAGAAGCTGCTGATCTTCATCGATGACTTGAACATGCCTAAGGTGGATCTCTACGGAACGCAGCAGCCAATTGCTCTTCTGCACTTTGTGATGAACCGTGGCAGCATTTACGACCGTGGTAAGGAACTTGATCTCCGTATTCTGAAAGACTTGTTGTTCATCGGAGCCATGGGACCTCCCGGTGGTGGCCGTAACCAAGTTGACCCGCGTTTTGTGGCACAGTTCAACGTGTACAACCTCACACCGCCAACGAAAGAAGTGCTAAAGCACATCTACGGCTCCATCGTGACCACGTACCTGCGCAATTTCAATGAATCGATTCAAGCAAAGGGAATCAAGTTGACGGAGGCTTTGCTGCAGTTCTTCGAGTTCACCTTGGAGAAATTGCCGCCCACTCCGTCCAAGTTCCACTACATTTTCAACCTGCGTGACCTCGGTCGTGTTTGTGAAGGCATCTGCATGGCCACCACGGACAAGTTCGACAGCGCCGGCAAAATTGTGCGTCTGTGGCGCAACGAAGTAAAGCGAATTTTCTGCGATCGGCTTACGAGTGAGTCCGACAATGCTCTAGTGGACGGAGCCATTTCTCAAATTCTACGCGATTCCTTCCCGGATGAAGCCGAAGTTGCGTCTGTAGACCCTCTCATCTTTGGTGACTACGCAGACTGCATTGGTCGCATCACTGGGCAGGCGTCAAATGAAGATGCTCGATTGTACCAGGACATGGAGTCCTATCGCCGAATTCGAGGTATCTTCGACGAAGCTCTGGAGACGTACAACCTCGACAACAAACCGATGGCCTTGGTCCTGTTTGAAATGGCACTGGAGCACTTGTCACGCATTCTGCGTATCATTCGTAACCCGTTGGGGCACGCGCTGCTGATCGGCGTGGGTGGCAGTGGCAAGCAGAGTCTGTCACGGTTAGCAGCGTTCACGGCTGGCTACGATCTCTTTGAGATTTTCCTGACTCGTGGATATGGCGAGACGGAGTTCCGAGAGAACCTCAAAGACCTGTACCGGATGCTTGGTAAAAAGCCCGTGGTCTTCCTGTTCACGGATGCACATGCAGTAGAAGAAGGCTTCCTCGAGTTTATCAACAATATGCTAACTACTGGTGTTGTACCTGCGCTTTTCGAGACCGATGAGCGTGATGCCCTTGCAAGCTCCGTTCGTGATCAAGTCAAAGCCGCTGGACTTGTCGAAACAAACGAAAGTTGTTGGAGATTCTACGTCAACTTGTGTCGGCAGAACCTCCACGTGATTCTGGCCATGTCACCTTCTGGAAGCACACTGAGAACCCGATGCCGCAATTTCCCTGGTCTCGTGTCAGCTACAGTTATCGATTGGTTTTTCGCGTGGCCTGAAGATGCACTGCGAAATGTGGCGCAGTACTTCCTGGCTGAAGAGGCTATTCCAGAGGAATCACGCGAACAAGTGACGAACCACCTCGTTCACGCACATTTGCGGGTGGTTCGAGTCGCTCATCAGTTTGGTGAAGAGCTGCGTCGCCATTACTACGTCACGCCCAAGAACTACCTCGATTTCATTTCCAACTACCGTTTACAGCTCAAGGAAAACAAACTCAAGGTCACAGCGAGTATTGCTCGTCTCAAAGGCGGCCTCACGAAACTCGTGGAAGCTGCTCAAGCTGTGGATGTCATGCAGATTGAGTTATCAGAAAAGAAGGTCATTGTAGACGAGAAAACGCTAGCGTGTGAAGCACTTATCAAGACAATTGAGGAGAAGTCGGCGGTAGCTTCAAAGCAACAAGAAGTTGCTGCTGCTACACAAATTGAGTGCGAGAAAGCATCAGTTCTCATCGCTCGTGAGAAAGAAGAAGCCGATGCCGCTTTGCTCGAGGCACTTCCGGCCGTGGAAGCTGCAGCTGCAGCACTTCAGGATCTGTCGAAAGCAGACTTGACGGAACTTAAATCGTTCGCATCGCCACCGCCACTGGTGATGTCTGTGTGTATGTGCGTATTGATTCTAAAACCCACAGGTCAAGAGCTAGACTTGGACTGGAAAGGTGCCAAAGTCATGCTGAGCAATGCAAATCTGATCACTTTGCTGAAGGAGTATGAGAAGGACAAGATTTCGGCAAAGATGATCACGAAGATTAAGACGTTCTTCAAGAACCCGGATCTCAACATTGAGAACATGAAATCGATCTCCAGAGCTGGAGCTGGGCTGCTTGTGTGGGTGGTGGCTATTGTCAAGTATCACGATGTGGCCAAGAACGTTGAGCCATTGCGTCTCAAAGTGAAAACTATGGAGAAAGAGCAAACGGTCAAGGAACAGGAACTAGCAGACCTCACAGCTACGCTCGATCGATTGAAGACCGAGCTTGATAACTTGTCCACCCAGTTTCAAGAAGCGAATTCAGAGCTACAAGGACTGAAGTCGCAGGCTGATCAGATGCAAAAGCGATTGCAGGCAGCAAGTAAATTGCTTGCTGGTCTTGGTTCGGAGCGAACACGTTGGACGAAGGATGTTGACTCGCTCAATTTGCAAAGCGAAAGACTTGTGGGTGACTGCTTGCTCACAGCCAGTTTTCTGAGTTATGCTGGAGCTTTCAGCTTCGACTACCGTTCGGACCTCATCTATCGGGACTTCTTCCAAGACATTGAGTCGAGAAAGCTCCCTGTGACTACACCTTTCCGTCTTGAAAGCTCTCTCACCGACGATGCTACCATCCAAAAGTGGGTTTCTGAAGGTTTACCAGCAGACGAACACTCGGTGCAGAATGGTATTCTCACCACGAAAGCGAGTCGTTTCCCGCTGTGTATTGATCCGCAACAACAGGCTGTAAACTGGATCAAGAAGAAGGAAGAGAAAAACAGTTTGACCGTCAAGACACTAAGCGATCCGGATTTCATGAAACACTTGGAGCTGGCTATTCAATTTGGTAACCCGTTCCTGTTTGAAAGTGTTGATGAAGAACTAGACCCAATATTGGACCCAGTGCTCGAAAAGAGCACGTTCATGGAGGGCTCGCAGAGACTTATCAAGCTTGGAGACAAGAACGTCGAATGGGATACTAATTTCCGTCTCTACTTCACGTCCAAACTTGCCAACCCTCACTATTCACCCGAAGTTATGGGCAAAACCATGATCGTCAACTACAGTGTGACTCAAGACGGATTAGCAAACCAATTATTGAATGTTGTGGTGGCTCATGAGCGACCCGATCTCGAAGAGCAATACAGTGATCTCGTGACGGAGATGTCCGAAAGTACTCAGCTGATTGTAGAGCTCGAAGATACACTACTACGTGAATTATCAAGTAGTTCTGGTAACATCCTGGACAACGAAGAGCTCATTGCTACGCTGGACGAGACCAAGAACAAAGCTACTGAGATCAGTGCGAAACTCGAGCTGGCAAGTTTCACTAAGGACGAGATCACCAAGGCCCGTGAAGTGTACACACCTGTAGCGCTCCGTGGGTCCATTATGTACTTTGCCATGGCAGCTCTCGCGACGATCATGAAGATGTACGAAATCTCTCTAGCAAGTTTTCTCACAGTCTTCCACAATGCGTTGGAGACGGCCAAACGTGATGTTGTTCTTGAAAAGCGACTGCGTTTTATGGTACAGTCAATCACGGAGATGATGTACGACTACACGTGCACAGGCATCTTCGAGCGACACAAACTCATGTTCTCGTTCCAAATGACGTGCATGATCTTGAGTGCTTCCGGTGATCTCAATCGAGCTGAACTCGACTTTTTCCTAAAGGGAGATACGTCGTTGGATGCTGCTTCACAGCACAAACCGGATGACATTACGTGGGTCTCAGGCGCAGGGTGGAAGGACCTCCTTTGCCTTAGCAAACTTGGGGAAGGAGAAGATGAAGGCGGCGTGTTTGGATCGCTCATGTCTGACTTCGCTCAAAAGACTAGTGAGTGGAAAGCTTGGTATGATCTCGAAGCTCCTGAGCTTGCAGACTTACCATGCGGATACTCGGACAAGTTGTCGAGCTTGCAAAAGTTGCTGGTTTTCCGGTGTTTCCGACAGGATCGAGTGTACAATGCCATGAAGTTGTTTGTGATGGCAGTGATGGGGGAGAAATTTGTTCAACCTCCTGTGCTAGACTACGCGCGCATTTACAGCCAAAGTGCTGCTACAGCACCTATCGTTTGCATCTTGAGTCCGGGTGCTGATCCACAGAGCGACATCCAGACTTTGGGTGACGAGTACGGGTTTTCTGGACATCGATTCAAATTCTTGGCACTCGGGCAGGGTCAAGGGCCATTAGCTGAGCAAATGCTGGAGGCAGGAGCAACGCGTGGACACTGGGTGTTACTGCAGAATTGCCACTTGCTTGCAAGTTGGCTGCGAACGCTGGAGAAAATGCTTTTGTCCATGACGAAACCTCATAAGGACTTCCGATTGTGGCTAACGACCGAGCCTACCGACAGATTCCCGTTGGGCATCCTGCAACGATCACTAAAGGTGGTCACAGAGCCACCTGATGGACTCAAGCAGAATATGCGAAGCTTGTACTCAAAACTTGACCAGACAATGCTGGAAGAATGTCCCCATGCAGCATTCCGCTCGGTGGTTTACGTGTTGTGCTTCCTCCACGCTGTGGTGCTAGAGCGACGGAAGTATGGTAAAATTGGGTGGAACGTGAGCTACGATTTCAACGAGTCAGACTTCACTATCTCTCGAAAGTTGCTGAGTCTTTATCTCTACAAGGCGTACGAGGATCGTGACGAACAGCTTCCCTGGGGGTCACTTAAGTACTTGATCGGCGACGCCATGTACGGCGGTCGTGTCAGTGACGACTACGACCGACGTATCCTCACGACATATTTATCAGAGTACATGGGTGACTTCCTCTTCGACGACTGCCAGAGGTTCTACTTCAGCCGTTCGGGTTTCGACTACGTGCTGCCTGGTGCTTTGGACGGCAACTCGAGTCCGCTAGCACTTCAACTGGAAGACTACGTTTCCACAGTCGAGACTTTGCCATTAACCAACAGTCCTGCGGTGTTTGGTTTGCACCCGAATGCTGAGATCGGGTACTACACGAACATGTCCAAGAGCGTGTGGAAGGACTTGATCTCTCTGCAGCCAAGGTCGGCGCAGTCCGGCGCAGGGATATCGCGTGAAGATCATATTGGCAACGTGGCTAGCGACATTCAATCCAAGGTACCAGAACCTGTCGACGTGGACCAGATCCGCAAGAAATTCGGGTTAACGCCGACACCTACGCAAGTGGTGTTGCTACAGGAACTCGACCGTTGGAACCTACTCACTGCACGTATGCGCGTATCGCTAGGAGATCTCCAGAAGGCTCTTGTGGGTGAAATCGGTATGAGTGATGAACTGGATGCTGTTGGCAATGCGCTATACGACGGATTCCTGCCGAATCTGTGGCGATCACTGTGTCCCAAGACAGAGAAGCCACTTGGTAGCTGGATGGAGCACTTTACACAGCGCTTCAAGCAGTACATGGACTGGGTGGCAAATGGTGACCCGAGCGTCATGTGGTTGTCCGGACTGGGAATTCCTGAGTCGTATCTGACAGCGCTAGTGCAAGCTACTTGTCGAGCCAAGAACTGGCCGCTGGATAAGTCAACGTTGTACACACGAGTCACGAACTACACCAACGGCGCTCAACTGCCACCGCTCGATGGTACAAAAGACGACGCCGGGTGCTACGTCAAGGGGCTCTTTTTGGAAGGCGCGTCCTGGGATCTCGAGCGTGGATGTCTTGCCCCGCAGAGGCCCAAGCAGCTCGTGGAAGAGCTGCCTATTCTACAAGTTATCCCCATCGAGGCCAGTCGCCTCAAGTTGCAGAACACCTTCCGTACTCCAGTGTACGTGACTCAGTCTCGTCGAAACGCCATGGGTGTCGGACTCGTCTTCGAAGCAGATCTCTACTCCACTGAACATGCATCGCACTGGGTACTGCAAGGTGTCGCTCTTGCACTCAACACGGACTACTAAATGGTAGGATACCAAGTTGAAGTTGAATGTAGCCATGATGGTTTGTATAGATTTGATAGTAGCAAATTGGGGTTCCGTACCCAAACTGTATGATTATGCCCAGCTGACGATTACCCTCGGCTGAAGTTTGGATGGTTTTCTTGTCGAGCACTCGATGAATCATAGAATCGCTTTCATTTCTGTTTCTACGCACAAGACAACGCCGGAGCATCATGCAGATTGGATTCAAAGAAGACGACCAACGGCAATGTATCGCAGACATCTCCAGCCTTACAACTGTCAACGTTACCACGGCTACCAGCACTGGAGGCTGAATACAAGAAAAACGACCTCACTCTGGAATTCGAAGTTGATCGCGTGGAGTTTGCTGAAGCGAGAGCTGCAAGTTCCTCCGACAGCACTGGTGCCTCGACACCGATACCGAGAAAATGCATCGCCTCCAAGCAAATACAACTGCGGCAACGTGCAGAGCGTCACAACAAATTGCTCAAACGGATGATTACTGCGCAGAGCCTACTCGCCAAGGCCATGCTCAACGAGCGATACGACCTACTTCGAACAACCCCCAAGATGTGCGGAGCGTTAAACAACAAGCAAACCGGTGATTGCATAAACTGATAGGCGGTGGGTAAAAATGGATTGGACGGCAACCTCCTTTATTCGGTCTCGTTCTCCTACTTCTGACCCCTTCCTCCACCCAGCGACAAATGTGGATTCCACGTTTATAGATACACAATGTTTGTGATTTTCATGTAGCTAGCAAAACACGTTGTTCATAACTAGTTAATCAATTTTTCTCCTCCTTCTCCTTCTTCTGACCGTGCGATACCAGTGGTATGAAACCACAAGACTATGAACCAGGATGCCTGCATGTTATTGTAGAACTCCACTCGCTACGGGTCTAGTCGTCAGACGTCTCCCTGCTCTCACGTCGACGCTTTTTGGTGCGAGTAGAGGGTTCAGGTTCAGGAACCGGTGGAGTGCCGTATTGACCATTGGCATACGACATTTTCATGCCAGCCACGCACCGCGTCATCGCTTCTTTGTGGTCAACAATGGGGCGAGGATAGTCCTTGCCGATGATACACCCCGCGGCGTGCTGGAGAGTCATTGGGGCCTTCCAGGGTTCATAAATGTACTTGGCAGGCATCTTCTTCAGTGCTGGGATGTACTTTCGGATAAAGTTGCCTTCTGGGTCCGACTTCTTGCCAAAACTGATCGGAGAGTACACACGGAAGTAGGCTGTGAAGAAATAGCTGCTGCTAAGCCAAAGCCAGTTGCCGCAGTTCAGACTCCAGTCGTGGTCGATCAAATACTCTTGAAAGACCTCGAGTCCCCGCACCCATGATATGTACAGATCGCCGCGCGTAAGAAAGCACGCAACCGAGTGACGCGCTAAGTGATGCATCCAGCCTTCTTCCTTCAGTTGAGTCATGATGGCGTCGATCCACGGAAACCCCGTTCGACCTTCTTTCCAAGCTAGAAATTGCGAACGAGCGAGTTTGTCGTCGTCAGTCATGTCCTCTTCATTCTCTGGGATCGTATGCCAGCGCCAATTAACCCGCAGGCACGTCGGACTCTCCTCCATTTTGTCAAAATAAGGGTTCGCATGGCCATGGCAGTGGTAGAATTCTCGCCACAGAAGCTGCCCTTCCAAGCTAACCGGTGGCTGCGACATCTTTTTACCGCGTGCTTGAATCGCTTTCAGTCGATGAAAGAAGGTCCGCGGGCTCATACAACCATAAAACAAGTATGGACTTAACGCCGTCGTCGAGGGCGTCGGGGGTATCTGCGCCGGTGACGTATTCGGTTTCTCGAACTTGGCCACCCGATCTTCATCCTTGAAATACTCTTTCAAAATATTCAGTGCCTTCTGCTCTCCACCATACAGAAACGAATGCCTTTCAATAGCCTCATACCCAAAGTCCGTCAGTTCTGGGAGCGTAAACAGTTTCGCAGGACCTGCAATCTCTTCAAGGTGTTTTGCCTTCTCCTCCGGTTTGTCCTCCTGTTCTTCCTCCTTCTGCTTCACCACATAGTCTGGTTTCCCTCTATCTTTCCAATAATTCAGCACTTGCTGGTACAACTCACTGGGTTTCGTCACTAACGGAGGTAGCGTCTCCGGTGTGGGAAGAGGTTTGGGTGGTTTGCGTTGCTTGCCAATCTCTCGAAGGAACGTCTGATAGGTCTTGGGCGCTCTGCCTCCATAGCCAGAGATCACTGCGTCCAGATCGAACAGTTCATAGCCCTGGGTTACGTGAGTCTGCACTCCAAGACGTTTGGCCAAAGCTTTGACGCGATTGTCCCTCTCGACGGCGTACGGCTCGCTCACTGCGTCGAAAAAGAGGTGGGTGATGCCCCAGGCCGGAAGCAACCGCCTCAGCACTTGCAGTCCGTCGCCTTTGGCCACCACAAGCCGCGAGCCGCGGGTTTCGAGCGCTTGGGACAAGTCGGCGACGCTCTCGAGCACGAACTGGAAGCGGTTGGCCCCGCAGCGCATGATCTGCGGCCGGTGAATGATGTAGAGCGGGATGAGCTCCACCCCGTCGTGTTGCTGTAGCAGCCGCAGCGCCGCATGGAGCGCCAAGTTGTCGTGCATGCGCAGGTCTCTGCGGAACCACACGAGCACCTTCATGTCTGGAAGATCGTGCGGCGTTTAGCACCAAGTTGCTGTTGTGTACACTACACCAAGTATACGTTGTGTACACCACCGTTGTGTCCACCACACCCCTCACTTCATATTGGGAAGGAATCTGTCTGTATCAAAGCGCTCCCCCTTCCGAGGCCCATGTCGTCCTCGTCCGAGCAGCGCGTGGCGTTCCGCTCGACCGCTGTGGTCACGGGCTTCGAGGGAAAAGTGGAGTGTGTGGCGCACTACTCGTCGCGTGTGGTGGTGGGCTCCAAGGACGGGCGTCTCGTCATGTACGACACTCGCAAAGGCACGTCCACTTCCACAGCCTCGTACTCGTTCCCACACGGCCAGCGCGTGGAGCAACTGCTTGCTGTGCCTCACATCCGCATGCTCATTGTGGTTTCTAACGGGGAAGTGTCGGCCCACGGCGCGACGGACCTCAAGCCGCTGGATTTCGACTTCTCCAAGGCCAATACCCACAACGTGCGCCTCGTGTGTGTGAATCAGCGTGGACCACCGCACTTTCGACTGGGCGTGGCGCTGCTCAAGCGCAAGGCAATCACCATCTACCAATACCACAGCAGTGACAAGAGCTACGCGTTCCTGAGAGAGTTCAGCACGCAGGATGTGCCCGAAGCCATGAGCTGGTACAGGAACAAGGTGGTGGTGGGCTACAGGAAGGACTATTTCCTGCTCAATGACAAGTCGGGAGACGCCACGCAGATCAATTCTCCGGGGATTCAGGACCCCACGGTCTTCCCCATTGTGAAACTGCTCCCGAAGGAGGAGATCTTGGTCGCTGTGATGGACAGGGTCGGAGTTTTCGTGGGCTTTACGGGGGATACGATGCCCAAGAACTCGGTCACGTGGACGCAGAGTCCGCAGCATGTCGAGTTCTCGTCCCCGTACTTGCTGGCGTTGGTGCCGAGAGTGGGTGTGGAGATCCATCGTGCGAGCGACGGAACGCTGGTGCAGACGATGCCCCTCACTCGAGCCACGTGTATGTTTGGCAACGGCATGAAGTGGGATATGGAGCCTCGACAGAGTGGAGACAGCGAGGACGTGGTGATTGTCGGCGTGAGAGATTCCAACGGCATGTCCAGTGTCATGAAGATTGAGCCCATGCCGTTGGATCAACAGGTTGGCGAGCTCTTGGACCGCGGACAGATCGACGAGGCCCAGAATTTGGTGCGCAAGTCGATTTCGTCGCTGTCGAGTGACAAACAGCGCAGCAAAATTAAGCGCTTCCAGCGTCAAGCCACTGTGGCGTTGCTGCGTCGACTTGAGTTCGACCACGCTGCAGACTACATGTACCGCGCAGCTATTGAGCCGTGCGAATTTATTGCCTTCTTCCCGGACCTTCAGTGCTCCTCGTTCGCATACGAGCCCTCGGTGTTCAAGCCCGAGGTACTTCCGCGTGGTAATAGTTCTGCCCCCGACATTTCAGCTGTTATTCAGGAGCTACTATCCTCGCCACGCGCCCCGCTGGAAGCGGACATTGCTAAGAGTAACGCTGCTGATCTCGTCAATGCTTCGCAGAAAGCACTTCTCAAGTTCTTGAACCAGTATAAGAAGCATATGCGAGACAAGGCACGTGTACGCACTGTGTCATCGGCGCGCGGTCGGGCAGCCTCAACTGTCACCCCTAAGGATGCACGCCGTGTTGAAGCTATTGATACGGCGCTCTTCCGTCTTTACGTGCACTTCAAGCGGTACAAGGAGCTACTTGTTTTGATTCAGGAGCCGAATCCCGATGTGGAAGGTCCGCCAGGATCTCTAGGAGGAAGTGCACTTGAACTGGAATCATCTCGCTCCTTGCTGCTGAAGCACAAGCTTTATTACGAGGCTGGCCAGCTCCTGTGTGCTCATCAAAACTACGACGAGGCCTTGGAAGTTTTCGCTCTGTTACACCACGGCGAGTACAAACAACGTGGAGGCTCGAGCGGTATGCCAAAGTCTCCAATCGAGGCTGCTATTGATGTTCTTGTCTCCGTGCCTGAGTCGGAGAGTGAATTTATATTCAAGCAATCGATTTGGATTATTAAAGCGACGTCTGCGAAGCAGGCTCTACGCATTTTCACGGACCGCCGGCCGCCACTACCGTCAAATGACGTGGTTGCTCATTTACGACAGCATTCAGACGACCCCGCTATTGTTCAGCGATACCTGGAAACTCTAGTCAAGGCCACGGGTGAAACCGGTGCAGCTCTCGCTGCCGGAACAGGGGCAACTGCAGGTGACAGTGGGGCAGGAAGCAGCACACCAATCGAAGGCAGCAGCAGAGGCTTCACAGCCTTCGCTGACCCGGCTGCAGTCGAGCTTGGGGTTAACGATAGCTATAGTCACTTTTTGGCTGGAGACAACGATGACGACGACGAACCAACGCGTGGCCCAGACGAGGCAAGTTCAATTGTTGTTGACCCACACCACACTCGTTTGGCTCTCGAATATTTGGATGAAACTCTGCGACTTGTAGCGCGCGGTGAGGTACCGTCCAAATCACAACCAGGTAAGGAGCCTGGGGCTCTGGGTGATGCGCGCAAGCGACTACTCAAATTTCTTAAGGCTAGCTCATCTCGCTACGACGTGGCACCGCTAGTGGAGAAGATTAAGGGCAAACCGCTTTACAACGAGTTTGTAATTCTTTGCGGACGTGGCGCACTGCACCAGGAAGCAGTGACTTCATTGGTCTACGAGCTGAACGATTTGCGTGGCGCAGAGAGCTACTCTGTCAAGTATGGGACTCGTGCGCCATCCGTCGGTTCGTCGGTAGACTCGAACAAAACAGGAGGAGCTGGTGCGATGGAGCGAAATGAGGCACTGATGGAGCTTTTGAAGATTTGCTTTTCTCCTCGCGACGAGTCCAAGAAGGCGGCGTTTAATGATTTTGGCTTTCAACTGCTTGCGCGCCACGGCAAAAACCTGGATGGCGCAACAGTGCTGGAGATGGTGCCTCCAAGCACGCCATTATCAAAGCTGGGTGAATTCTTCGCGCAGGCGTTGCCGCACAGTGCACACAACGTGCGTGAAATGAGCATCACCAAGTCCTTGTCGAATGTTTACAACCTGCAAGTCCAGTGCGACCGCGTCGAGCGTCTCACCCAGAGCGTGCAGATCGATCCTAACACGCTTTGCCCTGTGTGCCACAAGCGCATTGGAGATATCGTGTTCGCTGTCTACCCGAACGGCAAGGTCGTGCATTACAACTGTACCAACAGCAATCTCCAGTTGTGCCCTGTTACAGGAGAGCGCTTCTCCTGAGCGAGCTTCGCAGTGCAGATAGCATAGCTTCGTTAGCAAGACTTGGTGTGAAAAAATGTAGTAGAAAGCGCCTGACAAGTTGCACAGAAATTCATATTAGAAGAGGTAGCTCACAAACACCCCACTTGTTAGCGTGTTCGACGCGACGTCTTTCGACTTCTGCCTGCCTGCGAGAGGCTGCCAGGTCCCTGTTCGCGTTCTCTGTCGGAGAATGCGTCGCAGACTTTCAAGTGGTCATCAATGCTCTCGTTCGTTCGAACCAGAAACATGTGTGCACACGCCGACTCCGCTCGGCCGAGCTCATCCTGAACGTAGTTGGCGAAGCTCAACTGCTTCTTGCGGCGAAACGAGAACACTTTACCAGCCTCCAGCCGGCCGGACGCCCGCAGCCTGCCTTCACTTCGCTCACTCGTGTTCGACAGCACGCACACTTCTTTGCCTTTTAAGTGTCGACACAGGCGCTTCTGGATGAGTCGTCGCAGCTTTAGATACGAGCGTCCAGCAGTCGAAGACACCGTACTAGCGACCGAGTTACTTGAGTCCATCCTCTGCCGCTTAGCTGGCGCCGTCGTACTCTCCTCTTTCTGCCTCTTCGACTTCGCGGGTCTCGATGGGGAGCCTCCAGCCTCCGACGGCGCAGGACTCGCAGCAGGTGAAGAAGCTGCTGCAATAATCTTCGCCACCGACCGCGGAATGGCTCGTGCTACTACTGTCGCACTCAACGCCGCGTTGTTGGCACTTGCAGCTGAAGCCGCCAAAGCCGACGCCTTGAGAGACGTCAGTCTCGGGTGACACTGGGCCACCGCCTCCTTCAGCACCCGCTCGTCTTCCTCCCGCTGTTCTGTTTCCTCCTTAGCTGCCAGTTGTTTTAGCTTAGCAAAAGCTGCAGCGTTGTCTGCCATCTTCTTCCTCTGCTCCTCGTACCCTATCAGCGCCTCTTCGCGGGTCTTGTACGTGCCGATGGTCACGATCTGGTGCTTCAGCGACACATTGCAGCGCCACCGCGGCTCTCTCTCTGTGTCCTCTTCCTCTGAGCCAATTGGAGCGACCTCCTGCAACCCAGGGACCCCACAACTTAAGCTCAAGGAGACGTCCGCCTTCCCGCTCCTGTACGTCTTCACATCGCTTTCCTGGCCTTGTTTCTCGCTCTCTGAGGCTGCAACTTGCTGCAACAGACTCTGCACTCGCTGCTTGATTTCTGCAGACTCAGCGGCGCGCTCCAACTGCTCCAGATCCAGCAGAAATGCGCTGGCAGAGCCGTACTGGTACGAGTTGAGACGCCACAACATAAAGCGGCAGTGCTGCGTGTAGCGGTCCGTTGGAGGCCCAGAAACCGATGGAGAGGAAGGTGAGATGACGCTCTTGATGGTGGATAGTGTGGTTACGGCGTACGGCGGCGGCAGCAGCTTCAGTAGCGCCGAGAAGTCCCCGCGCAGTCGCTCATTGAGGGCGACGACCTCCATGGTCACCTAAGATTTTTTATGGCGACGAGGCGCAACGTAAGCTGGTAGCGCAACTTATAGAATGACATAGTGAATTCAAGTGAAAGACACCGAGGATTTGTATTTCAATCGGGTGTCCTTGTGGACACTTTCGACTACTTAAAGGACCTTTTCGTGTATTAATTGCTGGGTCGAAGTGGCTGCTGGGTCGCGTTTCGAGGTTAGACGTATCTGAGGTTCGTCGTGGGGGTGGTCTGCGGCAGCTTGAGACCGGCGGCGGTGGCTGAGCTGAGACCTCGAGGCAAAGCGGTCGAGGTGGACGACATGGCCTCCGTCGCGTCGATTGTCTGCGTCTTGGAGGAGTTGGACATGATCACGAGCGCCGTGCCAGCGATGATCAACAGCGAGCCCGCGATCGTGAGCAGACCCGGGAACACGTCCACGCCCACCGCCACACCCATGAAAGCGGCCAGCACAGGCTCCACGAGCATCACGACCGACACGACAATGGGAGCGAAGTACTTCATAACGGCAATGTAGCCGAGGGTGCCCACGAGAGTACACACCAGAACAATATAAGCCTCCGACGCCGCACGCGACGGGTCAAGCCAGCCAAACAGCCCCGTCTCCGGATCACGAGACGCCTCAAACGGAATCTCGAGCAGCGAAAACATGGGGAAGATCAGTAGTGCGAGCAACGTGAACATACCCACGAATAGGAGGCTGATATCCATCTCAGCACGCAACTTCTTCGCCGTGATGAGGTAGAGCGCACCCCCTACAGCGCCGACAAGCGCCACAAGATCTCCGGCCAACGATACCTGCACCACTTCAGCACCTGACGACGATGGCTGTTGGTGATCTAGCGTCGTTAGCGCGCCACCAATTACACCGATAGCAGTACCCAGACCCTCAAACTGTGAGACGTAGCGTCCGAGAAGTAGGCGACCCACCACCATTAACAGCGAGTGGCAGTTGTTAAATATGTACGCGTGGTCAATCGACGTGCGCGACAGTGACCACAGGAATGTCATCAGGAACACTGCGTAGGACAGCGAGCACGTCAGGAACAGAATCATATTCCGAGTTGAGAATTGTGGTAGTCCTTGGTCATATGCTGCAACACCGGCAAGCGGGATGAACATGATCAAAGACGCGGTCGTACGCCAAAACAACTTCATGAAAGGATCCACATTTCGCTGAAGGTCCAATGCAGCACCCATAGACGAAATAGTAAATAGTGCCGCAAGTAGCAGCACATACCCGATGAACGGTACTTGACGCTTAACAAGCAACTGCAATTCCATCGTGCCGTCACGGAGTTCAACCGTCTCCACAGCAATATCCTTCACATCGGTAGGTAGCGAAGACAGACGTCGCAACAACCCAGGTCGCTTGTACAAGGTATCACTATCAGGTACAGCCAGCACAAACTGCTGCGAAGTTTCCTGGACAGCACTTGGGCCGCCCCCAGTCGTCGTAACCTGTGGTAGCTCAATCAAATACGCACTTCGTTCAATGACGGAAGGCATGGCATGATCACCATGCGAGACACCCGTGCCAATGGTAATTTCAGGTGGCTGTTCGAATGGTATGGACAGCACAAACGACTCATCAGTCTGTTCGAGGAACGAACTCCGCTTACGCCGAATAGCCAGCGGAGCTCCTAGCTCCTCACGGTCACGACGTGAAGGAGATCTTCCTGCATGGCCTAGCAGTGGCGTGGTTTCCCGTGCTTGAACTGAAGACCCAGTGGGTGCTGTAATACCAACATCTACTTCCTGGAGCTGGTTCACTCCCACGACGAATCCTTCAAACACATCTGCAGACTGACGCACATGTGCGTCAACCGCTCGCAACATCGAGTCATCGTCAGCAGCTGAAACAGCCAGGAACACGTTCTTGCCTCCAGGAGTCGACGGCCGCGCGGGTGCCTTCTCTGATGGCTCCTTCGCAACAAACACCGGCCACGGCGACAACGACGCTACGCTATCGTTCGCCACAATAGCATCCAGTTGCGCCTGTGTCTCCACACTGAGCCACGCATCGCCATCCGTCTCAAGGTACTTTAATCCATAACTAGGACGCAATACGTTCAGCGCCTCCGCCAGTGAAAACTTGGGTTTCTCGTACGCCAGCATCTCGAGCGCCGCAAAGAGCCTTCCAGTCGTCAGGAACAGCCCGGCGTCAATGGAGTCAAACTGCTTCAACCCCCGTCCAATCTTGCGGATCGTTCCGTTCGTCGAGTCCAGCAGCACTTTCCCCGCCGTGGACGGCAACCCTTTCAGCTTCTCCTTATCTGCATCCACCAGCACACAAGCGACACATCCTTCCAGTTCAAAATGTGCCAAGCGACTAATAATGGCCCTGTCGAAGATATGATCCGCCGTGTGGATCAAAAAGGGCTTGGTGAACATCTCTCTGGCTGACAGCAGCGTCCGCGCATGTCCGTACGGCGTCTCTTCTCCTAGATTCAAAAACTCGATCTGCAGCTTCGAGTACAAGAAGCTCTCCTTCACATGTTCCATGATCTCGTGGCCAAAGTATGAGATAATGATCACCACTCTCCCCATCCCGGCCACAAAGAGCTGCGCCAAGATGTGCTCAATGAGCGTGTACTCTCCGAGCATAATGAGGCACTTGGGGGTGTCCGAGCCGTCCAGACACATGGTACTGGAGGCCGCAGTGAGCAGAACCTGCTTGACGCCAGCGTCGGGCCCTCCCACGGGCGAGGGGCTGGCGAACGGGCTGCCCGCATCTTCCTCGTCCTCGGGCGTCTTGCCCACCGCTTCGAACGGCACTTCCTGGCCGCGATTCACCACGACGCCCTGCATATCCACCGCATCTTCCGACTGCATGCCACGCACCAGCTCCGCCTCGGGGATACGCGCCAACTCGCTGAGCTTGTGCAGGTTCAGCGCGTACACATTGGACGGCACCTCCGTGTCGATCTGCAGACGCTCGCGGCCTTCCATGGCGGACGGATGGGGAGCAAGGAGCGGCGGGTGGCAACGCCTGATGATCCGTTTTGCCGCGGTATTGGATGATATTCTAGATTGGTGTGGCACGGTGTACAGATGGTGTGGTGTACAGCGAAGTTGAAGTGGACATGGCTACATTTGGTTGTGGTTAGCTGCTGTCAGTGTCGGAGAAGCGGTGGACATCGTTGGTCTCTGGGTTGTCCTTACTCTCAGACGTGGAAGTGAGGTGTTTACGCGGAGGGGTCTCACCATCGGTGCTATCGCTTTTTGACTCGTTTGAAGACTTGGTGGGTCTGGATGGAGATGTGGGTTTTGCTTCCCGAGCAGATTTGTTGTCACAGCTTTTGCTGTCGGGTGTTGCAATCGTTTCTGACGATTCCTTGGCTTCGTTATCGGCTGCTTGGTTTGGTCTGGGAGTATTTGCTGGGGATGGCTCGGCTCGTTTGAGCAGTGACCGTCGAGGGGCCAATATAACACTTGGCGTGCTAGAAGATGGTGCTGGTGTATCGACTGTCTCGCTTGGCTCCTTCTTAGGTGATGCCACGGATTGCCGCAGTGCCACATCTCCGTTCAGCCTCCAATTTAGAGGGATTCTAGCTGAAGAAGATGGAGACAGCGAAGATCTAGGACTGGTCGACGGAGAACCGGTCAACTTGAGTTGCCGAACCAGTTCCCATTTCAGCGCCTTCATGCGCTCCTCTCGCTCACGAGCTTCGTTCTTGACCTTTTCTATTTCCTGCTGAGCCAGCGTTACCTACACAAACGGTAAGTGATGAAGCGATGAATACAAGGTTCCCAAAACATTAACAAGCTTACTGTTGCTTGCAGGCCATCGATTTTCAGTTGTAGGTGCCGCTTTTCTTTTGAAGCAGCATCTAACTCTTCTTGATGTTTTGCTGACCTCTTCCGAGCCTCTGCTTGCAGCATGGCGACTTCTTTCTTCAAGGCACTTTGTTTTGCGCCCATGATTTACTCTTCGTGCGATGTCTAGGCCAGACCAGATAAATTGCAACTTGTTTTATAAAAATAACGGGAATATGAGTTGCTCAAAATGATGACTAGCTAAAGTGGTGAAAGTTGGAAGCCAAGACCCATTCTGAAAACTGCGCGGCATCCAGAACCACTCTCCAAACCAACTATTGAAGAGCTTGCTTAGTGAAACCAATTGCGGTCTGGTAAAGATAAGAGATGCCGAGAAAACCAAGACTGCATCCCGTCGACGCCAGTTCCAATCCAGTGGCCATGAATCCATTTTCGGAAGCGTACTCGTACCAGGAAATGAAACATTCCTTCGCAACGACACTAATTTGACGTGCACCAATCTTCAGAAGGAGAAACCACAGCTTGGACATCTACGCAGTAGAAAACACAGCCAAGTGAGTACATTCCTCAGCAATGGAAAATAATGAACTGAGACCAATAGGTACCTGGATGAAATTAGAGCAGAGCTCCAGCGTCAGCTTCGCATGCTCAGGGTAATATTTCTCAATCATTAGCGCCAACGCGATCAAGCTTGCCACAGGAATCTACACGACAACGCAAGATACAAGTTCAGTTCCTGCAGAAACTATTGCAGTAATAACACAAATGAGTTGTGACCGTACCGCTAGGCCAATAAACGGCAATCCTGCTGCAGTGAGTGCTCCAGCAAGAAACGGGTGGTCCACGGCTTCTTCGCGCGTCCGGTTGTACAGATCCGTCACGTACGTACGCAGCACCGCGACCCGCTCCAATTTACGATCATTCTTCACTCCATCTCTTCCATTTGCCTTCCCTTCGTCACCTACTGCCACTTCCTCTTCCTCGTCCAACTCCTCAATTGTAATCCGATCCCGTCGATCTCCCGCCGTCACCTTCTTCCGCTCTTCATCTCCCATCGACGTGAATAGCATCTGCCCTGCATCCAGCAACTTCTGCGCAATGTTAAGTGACAACTGAGCGGCCAGACTCAATTCGTCCTCCGTGATCGTGCCCAGAGCGTGGTCCATCGTCGTGCACATGTTCTCTGCGAACACCATCATGTTGCGCACGTTCTCTTCGTCGGGCGGCACCACGAGCGTCGTCGAGCCTGTCTGCACCAGTGCACCATCCTTCTGACCAACACTCTCGTGCTTGTCGTCTTCCAGCAGAGCTGAGGACTTCTGCAGCGCCTCCAGCACCTTGGCGTCGGCCTGTTGCACGTGGTAGCACAACTCGTGCATCTGTTCGGGGTCCTGCAGGATGGCGCCGACGTTGGCACTCACACTGCGCAGACTTTCCTGGGTGGCGGACACGGCGCTGGCCAGAGCAGACGCCACTTCGTCCACGCTGAGCTCCTGCACGGCCGCGTTGGCGTCTGCACACGTCTGAGCCAGCAGATCGAGGATTGTGGCGTTGGCGGCGGCGTTTTCTCGCGCGTTTGCGGCGCGTGGAGGTGCTGAGAGGGAAGCGTCTTGTGCAGTGACGCACTGCTGGATCAACAGCTCCATCGCTTGGGCCTGCGCACGCTCGAACTCGTCCATGGACGCCATGAGGCTGCAGACTTCCTGAGTTCTCTGTCACGTGATGTGGCCAACATCAGTCTGTAGCAAAAATAAACCCGAAATTGGAACTACCGTTACAGACTACATGCCATTTGCACAGAACCACTTAGATACAGCGGTTGGCACTCGCGTGGGTGGCTGCCAGTTCACACATGTAGCAGCAACGCCAGTGGAACCGAACAGCATCAAACAGGAGCAGAGAAGCTGAGAGCAGCTCATGCATTCCAGAAGCTTAATTACACTCAGTTCCAAACGTTCCAGCTTGAGCTCAAGTCCAATTCTACAATTTATGAGCCCAAGCGGCCCCGACTCGACTTCTCGATAACCCTATTCAACTTATGCTTACGTCGACACTGATGTCCACGAAATGGTCATCGTCAACCCGTTTGATGTCTTTTGAATTGGCGCACCCAACCACGGGCACGTCCGAGTCGCACGAAAGGGCAATCCGGGCTTCCGACACAAGATCTGAGTGTTTGAACCGTCTTCAGGGAGTTCTCGAAGGGTTGGGGCCGCGTTCATGGCTAACCATCTTAACCCTTTGGCTACCAGAAGTTTCGTACAGGTCCACTGAGACCCATAAGTCATCCAATGAGCAGTCAACATACACATAAATCAGCCAATTATCATCGCAGGTATGTACACGTGGCCACCCGCCTAGTCATGTTCCGGGCTCCACGGTACTTCAGTCTCAAAATTTGGGAGGTCAAGCAGTATGCAGTCGATTGGAGGGGATCAGCGATGCAGATACTGTGGCGACGCCCCGTGTGAGTGGGAGCAGTTTGGCGACGATATCACGGCGAGCCGACTACGGATGCTGGCGTCTGTGCAGCGAGAACGCGGCCCTCGCGACCTGGACACGGCACTCTACCAGGTCTATCATTATCTGAAGCACGGAAAGCTAGCAAAAGAGCTCACACGGCCTTTTCCAGGCTACATCAGCAAACAGCTTCCACTCCTGACGACACAAAGGTGGTTGTTTGAATTGTGGAGTTCTCTATGCCTCTGGTAGCGTGAGCTCATCTAGTTTCGTTATGGTTTTGTTCTTTTTCAATCTAGTGCGGCCTGTGGCAACTCCGTCCGAGGCAGCAATAACTTCATCCAGAGCGGACCGAACAGTCAGCGACCGTGACGAAAACGCATCACGGTAAAATGCAGCGAAGTACTGAACATGATAGCCGCGCATGCATGCAGTGCATCCAAACTTCGCTTTTTTTTGAAAGCCCCCTCAGCGAGCACAGATAGCATGCCAATTTGCCGTTCGAGTTCTTTATGGAGTTTGGTGTCACAATATGCTGACTTGTGTCAGCGACCAAAATGTTTTGCACTGCTTCCCGTTCAGGTGTGGCTTGGCGCTTCTTTCGGACCTGCCGGAAGTGCGCTGCTGTCATTGATTCAGCAACCCTACGTTTAAATTCCCGCAGCGATGACTGTCTGCTGTCAACTGGGGCAATTTTTTTCATCAAGCAGAAATCGTTGATCAGCGATAAATCCATGGCCCCGGTAAATATACTCATCTCCAGTCGGGATTCTTTACGTCGTGTTGGATTGGTACTCCCGAGCTGATCCATTCGGTCGACTGCATTCATGAACTTGTTGTAGACTGCTACTACTGCTGGGGCCTGCAATATCTTGCGATGCAAGCTCTGCTCACCCGTCCATCTACGGATTG
>KV742271.1:1531-13177 GCA_000468175.2 Phytophthora cryptogea
ACAGCGTTCCACGCTATCGAAGTCAAGGAACTTCACACCCAGGTCCACAGGGACCTTGGGCACCGTGCCACGGGTCCCCGTTGCTAAGCGAACAGTGACGATGTCACGCCCACGCACTTCCAGCGCCTCAGCATACTGCTGACTTCCATCCATCGTGGAGCGTCGAGCGTAATCCCGAATCGATGAGTATCGTCCACGGCTTATCAAAGCCCTTAACGGTCGCAATAACGACCAGCAAGCCCGGCTTGCATAGACGGTCCGTGTTAAAGAGCACGGAGCTCTTCGGGGCGAAGCCCTGCTGACCTCTACCTCCTTCTTGAGTCTCAACAGAACTTAGTTCTTCCCCACTAGGCCGCCCCGCGCCTACTGGGACTTGGCATGTCCCCGCCCCGATCCACTTGCGTGGTTGGGAGCAGGTTTCCGGCTTGATGAAGCCTGGCGCCCACGGCGCAGCGGACACCCCGCACGTAAGTGACGCGTGTCACCACAAACACAGCATCGACGGTTGCCCCTCTGCTGCTCAGCAGCTTGGAGCTCGGCCTCCTCATATTCAGCGTAGCTGAGATCCATGGGCTCTGGCCCGCTCGACGAGCTATTGCTGTGGGGGTACCACCCAAGTCTAGCAGACTTAAAGTTGAACTCGGCATTTAATGCCACCCTCACGGCCTCTTCGAAAGAGGTGGGGTGTACACGGAAGACTTCCGTCCTGGCGACGCCAGTGCGGAGTCCCTCCATGAATATGGTCACCGTGACTGCCTCGGGAAGAGGATCCGCGGCCATGCCGGTGGTGAGAGTTCTCAACTCCTGGACGAAGTCCATCAACTCCTTGCAACACATACATCGCAGACGATAACATCGATGCCGATTGAGACTCGACCAAGGCAAGATCTGCAACTCGCTGCGTAACAGCCTCTAACTCCACTACTAATCCCCAATCGGCATCTGTGCTGCAGTTAAAAACTTTTTTTCTCTGCCTCCATTACGTCACCACTTTGGAAGAAAGATTGGGACGCCAGAAAAATTATAATAGACCTCCGAAACAGTTTAATGGTTGAGGCCACTCGGACGTCGACGTCCACAATAGCAGCCACTCGAGGCAGCTTATTAAAATCCTAAACCTGTGTCAATCGCGCGACCCGTTCTGGGGACGTACTGGAAGCAAAAAAGTTGTTGAGCGCTCGCAATTTACGGGTAAGAGCTGCACCCTCGGGAAAGGATCCGCCTTCGGTCACAATGATCCTCTGCTCTCAAATTCGTTGGTCTTAGGGTTCAGCACATACGACTTGCGGACGTCCTCCTCCAAACCGAGACCGTACCCAATGCAAAGGTTTATGGCGTGCATCGCACAGTCCGTTTGCAGCGTGGTATCAAAACACTTTGAAACTTTCCTAGCTGCCGGCACCGTATCTGAGATTGTAAACCTAGCCATCTTGGCTACATCCAAACCGTACCGCTTTTTCAGTTCAGCATCAAGTAAGTCTGCTACGTCAGCAGAGTTGTATCCACCATTTTTTACTTTGGCAACTAGTGCCAACTTCCTAGGTTTCCATTCGTTATCCAAAAATTCACACGATCCGCCAGCGATACTGTTTTTKTGCGTTGTTGGTCCACAGGTCATGGTCCACATTCAAAAACGGGGTACCATCCAGCTCCTCGAACTCTTCAGCTAATAGTTTGGAAACATCTTTCTCGAAAGTGTTGTAGTGAACGTCAATAATGTCATTGAAAGTTTTGTTGGACGGTATCGTCACATTGGTGTCTCCTGTGAGTCCGGAAACCATCTCTAGAAATGCTGGAGTCGTCACGACATTATAGGGCAAGCCTAGATGCAGAAACGCTCAATTAAATATCCTGATCATAATAAAGAAGGAGGTTACATACCGTCTAGGATGAGCCACTTTGCTACGTGCCCTGTTACTTGATCTTGCGTTGGTGGAGTCTTCCACCAGGTTTTTTGGCGCTTGGCTGGGTGGTCTCCGGTCGCACGCTGCTCACCAGAGTCATCGCGCTTTGCTTTAGCAGAAAACGTGGGACTTGATGAGTAGCGGCTCGCCTTCTTCAGCCTGTGCTCCTTCATGTTCAGTGCCTCTTCATGATCTTTATGCGATAGCAGCAGATGTGCCTTGGCATTGGTAGTGTTACTTGCGCGGCAAAGTGAATCCTTCCACGAGTGTGTCTTCAGGCAAATCAGGCAGATGTGTGTGTACTACTTTCCTTTGTGTGGCACAATGCTGTCGAGCTTGTGAATATATTTCCATACACTGTCGTATGAATTCACAGGAGGAGAATGCTTGACATCATCTGGGATAGTATTCTTATCTTCGGGCTTGTTCTAAAGGTCATCGTCGCCTTGTGCAAGGTTAATAACCGTGGCAGTACTCGAAGCCGAAATCCCCGACACTCTGCTTTGCGATACATCGTCCAAGTCACTGTCCTCATGGAAGAAGTTCTTCACGCACTTGCGACTGCAGCATCTACTCACATTCTGGTTAACAACGCCGATGAACAGGTTTTAAGCCCTACAATATATAGTTTCCTGTTCGAGATGTCGGTGTCTCTGGTACACAGCTCGTTACTGCACAGATGATGGACTTGGCGCCCGCATACGCAGCACGAAGACGTCTCGGGCACGTTTCTCCAGCAACAGTCGATCTTTGCGCACCGCATTGGTTGAGTCTGTGGACCGGCAGATGAGAAAGTGAGGCTCTACAAGAGGAAGGGAAGGCGAGAAGCGAGCTGCGCCACCCGTTG
The DNA here is from genome assembly GCA_000468175.2 of Phytophthora cryptogea. Taxonomy (NCBI): domain Eukaryota; phylum Oomycota; class Peronosporomycetes; order Peronosporales; family Peronosporaceae; genus Phytophthora; species Phytophthora cryptogea. The sequence continues at coordinate 4,283 of KV742271.1, forward strand.
CGTGCGTCCTTCGAAGATCTCAACACATTAGTAGTCTTGTTAGTACCAATATCAGTGCTATCCCAAGTTTTAACGACTAGTAACTTTGATAACGCTGATAAGATGGAAACCTGACTGCTTTAGTAGACCTAATATTAGTCTTAGTACTAATAGTAGTAATATTAGCATTTCTGCTATGGACCCTGCGGGTCCCACTTATATTTGATTGGCTAAAACTAAACTTATTGTTAATGGCTAAAAGCACAGTGAGTACGTTTTTATTGGCTGCAAATGGTGCTTTATCATTGGCTAAACCTAGCGCTACTACCAAAACTGTACAGTAGCTATACTGTCTACGGTAATTAGTCTGACTGTGTAGGCAGGTGGCCTGGGATTTGGCAACCAGACGGCAGCAGCAACCTAAGGTGATGATCGACTTGACAGAAGAGTGACGGTGTGGCACACGTAGAGCAATCGGGACCAAAAATGGAGCAGGAAGGCGAGTTTGTGACGGCGGCGAGCCAGAGGACTAGCGGCATCAGCTACGGGCGGTATCATGAAAGGCAGCGGGGCTTCAACGTGCCAGACGGGGGCTACAAAGATCTTGGGAGGAGCGACACAGTGAGGCGAAGACGAACGGAGTATGAAGACAGGAAGGGCGACATCAGCAGAGGAATGTGCGGCTGCAGGACGGTTGACGTGCGGAAGTGAGCGGATAGGGTAGGAGGCGCCCTCTAGTAGACTAGGTATAGCGGTCTTCGTAGATAGGGATCACGAGTGGCAGCTGGCTGCTCGACCCCGTAGTTAAATTTGTTCCCGGACGGAAGCAATTGAGACTAACAAGAAGAGGATTTGCGCTGAAGCACGGGTTCCAGTTAAAGCGGTGAGGTTCAGGACAGTGGTCAGTGCGTGATGAGGGCGAACGGACAGTAGCGTGACGAGGACCATGGTTAGCGACCATGGAGGTCGAGACAGAGCGTAGCGCACTCGGTCTTGACCGACGGACTAAAGGGGTTCGCTGGTGCGCGCCAAATAGCTAGCCCCGGTGTCCACCACTACGTATTGCATGTTAAGTACGGGTTACCTGCAGGACGCGGGCCTACAGACCCTTCCCGGGGGCGCGGCTGCCGACAATGCGTTCTCCTCCTCGTCTCTATCCAAGAAGGGCCAGTAGCTGTCTGGTGTGCCGAACGTTCTGCCTCGCACTGTAGACCAACCTATTCTCCAGCTACGTAGGTGCGGGTGCGAGAGTTGCTGCTCTGGGCAAAGTTGACGGAAAAGCTACAACTGAGGCTATTTTGTGTGTATGAGTTTCGTCTTGATTAGTCTGACTCAGACTATTTATTGACTAAGACTAATTATGAGCTACAAAATAGTCTATCAGTGCTAACAATGAGTAGTGTTATAGGACTGGAAATGCCAACAAAACTGCTGCGCTGAATCCAACAGTTATGGAACGCACTATAATGTAATGCGTGACCGTCTTGCGCAGGCCGTCACGCCACGGAACCTTCTCTCTCCACCCGAGACGGCGGATCTTGGTGGCGTCAATGGTGTATCGGTGGTCATTGAAAGGTCTGTCCTGGACGTGTGTGACCATCTTGGCCTTCTCCGCTCCGAGGAGCTGCGCTAGATTCAGGAAGTGCTAGTACGTTATCCGCCCACAGACTCATCCTTGCAAGTAAGTGTGCTCGATGTTTCCTGGTATTTTGGAAAGCCAAAAGGTTGGTCTTAAGCGTGTCTTAGCTTAAATAGCACTTCGTAGGCCCTAACACCAACAAGGATGTTTTAAAAACAATAGGTTAAATAATGGGGTACTCTAACTCAGTTGTGCTTTTTGTGGCAAACTCAGATAATAATATTTGAGACAGCGTCAAACGAAAAATTACTAATGAACCTAAGTACGAATCGCGATTTAAGGGCACCATTCGATAGAACGCTATCTCCTCTATCGTTTGAGCTATCGCACGTCTAATTTGAGGCAGGTGGAGCCGAGAACGAAGTCATAAAACAAATCGTCTCCATGTTCGTCTCGGAAACTCGATTTTTTTTACTGCGGTTCTAGGAGTAAAATTAAGCGAGGAGTCCATTGGTGGCATCCGTTTAAGCTAATTCACAGGAGAACACGATGGAAAATGTATTTTCAGATCGCAGGTTCAAATCCACAGGGGTATATTCTGATTTTTTTCTGAAATTTAGGACCAGCCTATAGGTATCATTTTGACTATCCCCTGGCCATAAGTATCAAAGTGTTTACCTACCGATGTTCATGATATAACCGCTTTCCCTTCGCTGTTGCTGAGCACAATTCGAGCTCTTAGTTTGTGGTCTTCTGCTTCTTCGCCTTCGGGGCCGTCTTCTTTGACGGAATCTTTTTCTTCGTTCCGTTCGCTCTCTTTGCCCCAGTCGAACGTTTCTTCTTTCCAGAGGCGGGGGGCGGTTGCAGTGGCTGTTCAGCTTCGTTGGGCTTCTCCATTCTGCCACGCTGCTCTTCATTCTCCTTAGCAGCAACCGCCATTGCAGCTCGATGGGCCAGGAGCGCTTGCTTCGTCGCTTTGGTGTCGGCGCCCTGTTTGGCGGTTGGCTTGGCGTACAGCGAGTCGCTTGCGCCCTGTCGTGGGTACCACCATTAGCGTTGCCAGCAACGTGTACAGACTCGTCGTTCTTTCTGTTTTGGACATCTTCGACAGCGAGTTCAACAGATACTCCAGCTCTTTAGCCTTGCCCTCCACGCAGCGGTTCTCGCATTCATCGGCATTAATTACCTCTGTGACTTGAGTTCGGAGATCGCCGTCCATCAAATTGATACCAATGTCCTCTTCTCCTCCATTTTCACGAGAGGCGCTCTCTTGCGACTGGGGCTCGATATCACTGCTGTCAGTTTCCGAGTCAGCGGTAAAGTTCTCGTCGCCACTATCGTCACGCTCCTCACTCTCACATGATTCGACGTCGGATGGAACAAACCGCTGCTGCTCGCCTCCACTTAAGCTCTCTTCGTCACTCTGTAGAACTGTACCAGTAGCTGCGCTGACGTCGGGCTCATTGGGGGCCAGTTCCGCCGATGCAGTTGGCGTGGGGTCACTCATCTGGCTGTGCTCCTTCGCGGCGAGTGGATTCACGAGTGAGTCTGTTGAACGCTGGCGATACTCCTCGTTCAAATTTTTGAAAATAAATAGGGGGCTGTTTCTCCGTTCTTCACTTATGTACGAAAATCAGACAGCCAACTTTAAGGTCGATTATCTCGATAACTCTCCAAGCCGCATTCGTAACATTTTGTTTGACGCTGTCTCATATTTGTGTCGCTTCCTTGATCTTAAATCTGCCTACCCAAATCTGGATCGCATCTAGAACGATGAGTGTTAAACATAGTGCGCCAATAGGTCATCGCGTTGGTTGAGTTTTTCGAGAAAAGAAGACATGAATATAATTGAAATCCAGTTTTCACGATCCAATTTGGATCCAAAGGAGGAAAAATAATCCATGCCAAAACCAGCGAAAGCACGCCACTGTAGTAGGCGTGGGCGTATTTTTCGCGCACTAGTTTTTTTTTTTTCAAAACAAGGTATAAAGACCCCCTTTCAGGGCGCTTTTTGTGCCCTTAACCAGATTTCTACAGAAATGAACGGTCTAGTGTAACTATCGTGGATAGCAGGCGAGCGACACCCCGGGCATCACTTAATGGTCGGTAGTGTCGGACACGACCAACAAGTACTTGCTGTCCCCGTAGCTCTGTCCGATGTACAGGAAATCGAAATGCAGAACTCCATTCCAGATGTCTCGACCTGAGGTAATCCAAACGTAAACATCTCATTCTCTTCACCAGTAAAGGCGCGTGCATGGATACCACGCAATACCATTTACCAGGTCGTGGTTGTCGAGCTCGGTGCTGTTGTAGTAATGACAAAAATCGTGAAACTGTCCAGAACAGGGTTATTAGAGGCATGCGAAGGAAGTAACCGGACCACTCTGTGTCGTATACGGAGAGTCCGCAACTAGTGTTGTAAATTACCACGGCATTACCTCCTAAAACCTAATTATCGGGAACGAGACTGGGATTACTCAATGGTAATATCATATCCACAACATGGAATTAACTTGCTAAAGTAAATATTGCGATCAATTTTTGAAAAGAGTCTCTTCGACGGGAGAAGGCGCGTTCGACGAGGATATCGATCACAGGCCAATGAGAGCATTTGACAGGTTGTTTCAGGTTGGAAGACGTGCCCACCAAGAACGTCGCGATCTGGACGTTTTGTACCGAGCCGACCTGGATTTGAGCGATTGTATCGTCAAGGGTGTGGTCTAGCGCGTCGGAGGCCGCATTACCTATGACTCCTATCGCCGTTTGCAGTAGATAATCAGCGACGTGGTGCTCAAAAAACCACGCAACGACTTCGAAGTCGGCCTGCCCGCCGTGATGAAGACGCACCGCGTGATGTTTGACGTGGCGCTGACGGCCGGCGATCCGAAGGAGCTGGTGCAGAAGGGCGCAGCGTACGAGAACCACGACTAGGCGTTCCCGTCAGACCCGTGGGAGCAGATGCGCATGGCATTGAGGCCGTGTTCCTATGTAGAAACATCCCGCGCGCCGTCAACAACCGTGGGATTTACAAGATCTCGGCGCTCAAGGGTACGCCCGTGAAGGTGCAAGCCATGACGTACGGCTACATTAATGGCTAGACGTGCACGTGCGTGCAGGAAACCAGCCAACGGCGAGAACAAACTGTTCGACGAGTACCTGCTGGCGAGGGTGTGGTGGCGGGCAACCGCACCCCGCAGCCCATTTCGGAGCTGGCTGAAAAGATGCCAAAAAAAATTTAACTGGACTTGGTCAGACTATTTCTGAATACTGATATTTCGTTTGAATCATAAATAGTGTGTTAGACTATTTGTGAACTCAGACTATTTTCGAACACAGACTAATTACCGTAGATACCGTAGACAGTGTAGTAATTAGGCCTAAACTACGTGTATAAAACTAAAGTGCAAGTTCAGTTCAATCTCCCACGGTCCCGTCCGTTCAAAGGGAAAACCTGTAGGCTGTCCTTTCAAAGGGAAAACAGTATTTTTAGTTTTCTTTTGTTTCTGTGAGTACGAAAGTCAATAGACAAACTTACTACGAACGTTGCTATCTCACACAGCAATCGAGGCCGACACTTCGCTGTTGTTGTCGCTTCGTTGTCCGCATAAACTCTCACGAAGCAGCATATCTTCAACACTCACAAGAATGCTGTCAACGCACCCTTCAACCGCAGGCATAATTGAGGTCTTCAGGTTAGCCGCAGCGTTGCCACGGACATTCGATTGGAGCTGAGACTTACTCACGACTGCAACTATCGATTCCATGCTACCAGGCGTGCATCGAAGAACCGCTATCCACATCGTATCGTCACACTTGGTACTACCGTCTGCCAGCGCGAAGCACGATCGCCACACAAATACATGGGCGCTGTCGCGTTTTATCGGTGCACTTTGATAAGCCACTGCGTGGTAGTTTACCACCCTGTCTTCGTTGTTCAGCAACAGTCTTTCTTGCAGCTTCATCGTGCAAACTTTCGGTGTGCGTTCCACGACACGGGTTTTCAGTTTTAGTTCGTTGGTAGTTGCTCCGTAAGCGAAACTGCGCTCCGGGCGTGAGAGAGCTGTCCATAATGCCGTTGATGTTGAATGCATATCAAAAGGTACACGCCGCACACACACCAAGGTTGATTCCGAGTCACCAGTCTGTTCGTGGGTCCACACGTCCGACACAAGGCCACCTTCAACGGCTTGCAATGAATCATCAAGAACTCGAACGTCGTGCATCTCAAAGATGCAAGGTAAGTGCAGAACTGCTGTCTGGGCCTGCTGCGTCAGCCTGTCCAGTACGAGATTGTCTTCCACTGTCGGCTGCATTGTTGTCAGGCCCATCAGGCCGAAGGGTGTGGCAGCTCGTCGCTTTTCGTGCAGTAGCTCCCACAGACGTTGGATCCAGTCGGCATTGCTCTGTACTTGGTCATTAAGAGCGCAGTTCGATCTTTCTGCTGCTTGTCTCGCGCGTGCCTGGCGCTCGGAAAAACTTTTCCACGTTGACTGGCTGCCGTGACGTAGCTGCATCGGAGACGGCGACAAACTAAACTCGCCGCTAGACAGCGCTGCCAAGTGGGTTTCTAGCTCAAGGGCGAGGCTGCGGAGGGCTCTCAGCTCGGCCTTCTCGCGATCTCGCGTCGAGTTCCGCTTGCAGGGCTTCCGCATATTTATTTTTGTTTGCCTTTTTATTTTTTAGGGCTAAAATCAAATATTCTAAAAAAATAAATAAAAAATAGCGAGCTAAAAAACCTGGAGAGGGGTGTTTGACGAGTAGTTTTTACATTGCTGTATCTGGAGACTGAAGAAGAGAAGAGGGGTGATAGTCGTATGAAGTTGCGGGCCGAAATGATTACATCATAATGAGCTTTACATTGTTGAGTTGTCAAAGCACCATTTCGGCGTCAACTTGATCCTTTCAAAGTCAGCAGTTCCAGACTGCTGGTTTGCGGTGACTGATCTTCGCAGGATTAGTCACCATGGGAATAACACCCAGCCATGCTGACAAATAATTGTCTGGGGTCGCTCCTGGAGTTTGCTTGACCTCATTCCTCAATTGTCGTCCTCAAGACCACGCCAACGGCCATAACAAGCGCCCCCTACTCTCAGTCAAACCATGCGCGTCGCTGTTGCTGGAACAGGATCGTTCGCCAAGCACTTCATCAACGAGCTACCTGCTGCCGGACACGAAGTCGTCGTGCTTACACGGTCGCACAAGAACTTCCTAGATGGCAAGACGGGTGTCATCGAGCAACGCGCCACGAATTACTCATCGGCGCAACAGCTCGCGGAACTGCTGAACGACTGTGATGCACTCGTCAGCACGATTGCTGACATGGCCAACCCGTGTGTTGAAACTCACCTCAAGTTGCTCGAGGCGTGTAAGCAGACTCCTAAGTGCAAGCGCTTCATTCCGGCGGAGTACGGTGTAAATTCGGAAGACTTCCCTAACGCTGGCATGGAGCGGTACAACGTGCCGCTGAAGGAGGCACTTCGAGAGCAGAGAGAGGTCGAATGGACCTTCATCTCGCTTGGGTGGTTGCTTGACTACATCGTCCCGAGCGCAAACCGGTACCACGCTGACCTGCCGTACCCACTCGACCTGGAAGCACGAGTTATGAAAATCCCTGGTACTGGTAATGATGTGTTCTCGATGACCAGTGCGCGCGATACGACCAAGGCAGTCGCAGAACTCCTGAAAAGCCAAAACAAGTGGCGTCCATACACTTATGTGCAAGGAATGGAAACGACTTGGCTGCAACTGGCCGAAACAATGAAGACAATCGGTGGAATGCCTGATCTCAAGGTCTCTTTTGAGCCTGTCAATAATGAGGTGCAGGTGTGCAACAAGGAGGAGTCGGCCTACTCTGCATTCCTTGCCGAGCTTGCGTTGGTCGTGCCGTCGGGGCGCTGCACATTTGATCAGGCAAAAGTGCACCGCGACCGAGTCAACCATTTCCCAAACGTCCACTTCCGCGGAGCCCAGGAGTTGCTGGAGGCTGTGAAACAGGACTCTGGGGTGATTGTCTAATGCATCTTTTGCACCGTGTCACCAGAGACAAATACCGAGTACTTCAGCGTTTGTTTGAGAAGAAGTTAGATGGCGCGGAAAGTAAGAAAACATGGCCCCGGATTCATAGCATTGCAATCGACTTTATTCTTGTAAACTCAAAACTCATGTGTAGCTCCCTCCTGTTTGGAAACAAACAAGTTGTTGCTCGGTGTCAATGGAGTGTCGTCGTCGCTGAACACAAATACCTATCAATATTTTCACTCCTCTATAGTCTCGCTGGAGGGTGTGGAGTGATAATGAAGCATGGGCCCAAAGACTCCTGTCAACGGAGGGAGCAGTCAAGTTGGCTCGGGAAGCCAAAGAGCTCGGAGCTGATGCCTGTTTGGTTATCGCGCCCCCTTATGTGTGCGCCTCATAGCGTGGACTGTACGAGCACTTCCGTCGAGTGGCAGGAGTTGGTTTGCCTGTCATGATCTACGACAATCCGGGGCGCGCTGGTGTGTCATTGGAGCCGAAAACGATCGCTGAGCTATCTAAGGTTCCAGGTATCGCAGCACTGAAAGATGCTACGGACTCTGTAGCGCATGCTGTGGATGTCATGGCACTTTGTGACCTGCCTGTTGTTTGCGGCGCCGACAATTTGGCGTTGCCCATGATGTCAGTCGGAGCCGTGGGCGTCATGAGCATCCTGTCCAATGCGGCGCCTTCCAGAGTGCTTGCAATCACCAAAGCTGTTCAGAAGGGCGNCTTTGCTGCAGCGAGGAAGGCGCATCAAGCGAACGTACGTTCATTTTTCATGCCTTGGTGGGCTAGCAATGGGGAGCTCTAACTTGTATTCAATTGTGGCGTGCATGACAGATTTTGCTGGTGAATTCCTTGTTTGTGGAGCCGAATCCGATGCCAATCAAGAAGGCGATGGAGTTGCTGGGCCACTGCTCGTCCTCGGTGCGCTCACCCCTGACGCAATGTACCACCGAGACGGAAAAGTTGCTGGTTGACCAGCTCAAGGCCAACAAGCTTCTGTGAGATTGACCCCAAGGCGATTTACAAAGGTGGACGTGCTTTTGCTTTTGCTTAGGTCGAAGCGAATTGCTCAACCAGCAATGGCACCTTCCTCGCCTCCACTGATAGTGAAAAAACTGCTGCAAAAGAAATACAACGTCAACGGTGTTGGGTCTGTACAACGTTTGAGTTCCGTCGCTTTCATAACACCAAAGACGAGGACCATAGCAGCAGATTCCTTACATGCGGCTTCGCTGCTGAAGTGCTTGGTCTACGAGCAGACCTTCAATCATTTCGGCGCTTGCAGCGATGTTTGCCACCGTAGCACTCAGCAC
>KV742293.1:6672-28730 GCA_000468175.2 Phytophthora cryptogea
TTCATTGTCCAGACGCTTCTTGGTCTTCTTGCCTTCTTCCAGGATGCGTTTCTTCTCAAAGAAGACGTAGCCCTTGCGGTACACGACATTTGCAGCGCCCATACCAGGACCTCGTTTCATGTTCATGAAACTCCGCAGACTGCTGGCACTCACGTTCCCCAATGCTTTCAAAAATGCAGTTTGAGTCACCAGCTTCTCACCCAAGAAGACGGTGATCTTCTTGCGAATGTCGTCGCAATCGTCGTACACTGGCGGGTATCCATCCTCGCCTTCATCTTCCAATGCAACCTCCTGAATCCGTTGAAGCAAGTCCGCTCCAGCTTTTGCTTTCTTGGCTTTTCCCTCGCGTTGTTCAGTGGCTTTGCGCTTCTTGTCGCTCGCATTCTGCTTCTTCTTGTCAAGTTTTGCTCGTCGTTCACGACGGTAGAAGAAGAGCGATGCTCCGTAGTAAATGTTGTTGGCACAGCCATTGTCTGCGCCTTTGAGGCTCATGAACCGGTAGTAGGAGCCCGGATTGACTTTGCATTCCTTTAGAAAAGCTGACAACGTTATCTCCTTCGTGCCCAAGAACTTGCGGATCTGGGATCGGAGCTGGTTGCAACTGTACTTGAGGTGCTGCGAGTCAAAGCCGTCGTCACTGTACTCCTCCTCCTCGTCGGCGATTGCAGTGGCAGGTGCCGTGGTTGTGACTGGGACATTGGCGGGGGACGTAGAAGACGGTGTAGAGGCATTCGTCTCGGCACTGGGGGCTTTGGTGCCAGTTCGCATCGATGCCATCGTCTCGTTCAGCATTTGGGTGATTTGGTCGTTATCCATTGGAGCGGGCTTCGGTTTATGGCGGGAAAAGTTGGGTTTTCAAATCTTCGCGCGCTCTGTGACAATCATTGGGCAAGCAGGGCTTGCATGGCACAAATGCAAATAAATGGTATGACAGGAGAGCATCCAATTGGCATGCATGACACGACGGCAATATCGAAGATAAATGCATTACTTCATCGCGAGTTTCAATGCAAGTATTAAATGTAGGATGGGTGAGTTCGCTTCACCCGCTGATCCGTGCGCCTGGGAACTCACTTCGAGACGATGACCCAACGCATGCCGTTGTCGTGGCGCAGTGGGAAACCATGACGACCATACTTGGCCTCGTTCTCCATACGCTTCTTGGTCTTCTTGCCTCCTTCCAAGATGCGCTTCTTCTCGAAGAAGATGTAGGCCGTGCGGTACACGACGTTGGCAGCGCCTGACCCAGCGCCTCGCTTCAAGTTCATAAAGCTGCGCAGACTGTTGCTGTTCACGTTGCCTAGTGTTCGCAAGAAGGCCGCCTTGGTCACGGTCTTCTCGCCCAGGAAGTAGTTGATTTTCTTGCGGATCTCGTCGCAGTCGTCGTACACTGGCACGTTTCCTTCCTCGTCCATCTCTGGGATCTGTACCTCCTCGATCTTCTGCAACAGGTCTTCTCCAGTTTTGGCCTTCTTGGTCTTCTGTTCTTTCTCCTCCGTGGCCTTGCGCTTCCTCTCTTTCGGCTTCAAGGCCTTGAGTTTAGCCATCTCCTCCTTCTCCTTCTTCTCTCGGCGGTAGAAGAAGATGGCCGCGCCTTCGTACGTTTGGTTGTCACTGCCTCCGTACGGGCCCTTAAGGTTCATGAAGCGATAGTACGAGTTGGAATTAATGTCACAAAGGTTAAAGAACGCCGTCTGTGTCATCTCCTTGGTGCCGAGGAAGTTGCGGATCTTGGTGCGGATCTGGTTGCAGTTCCATTTGGCCCATTGGGGGTTGTCTTCGTCGAATTCTTCTTCACTTTCTTCCTCATCGTCAGCAACGATCGGGGCTACCGTTGGAGCCACGAAAGGCGGGAACGGACTCGATAGAGATGCAACAGGAGGCAGGTAGGCCGGTGCGAGGAAGGACGTGGGCAATGGCGGCGACGGCCCGACGGCCGACGCAGTTTCAGTGGAGGCCGCGGAATTCGCCGCCTCGGCCACGGACGATGCCGTCTCGCTGAGCAACTTGGCCATGTCCATCGTGTCCGCTAACTGAAGTGGCGGGAAGGCTGCAATTTGGACTGATGCGCAACAACCGCATTTTACCCGCGAAAACAGGTACCAACTGTACAATTGTATAACCGGATGAATCCAATACTATCTGTTTGAAAAGTAGGTCAATTGTCCCCGTGAAATACCAGAACCTGACAAACTGTATAGTTAAAGCAGTGTGCTAGAGAGAGGATGACGTATGACGGTGCGAGAGGTTTGCATCCATTAGGCAGAGACAGACCATCTCGATTGACTTGAGTTCACTATTGGCCGGTTTGATTGGCCCAAGGTCGCTACTACTTAACCGGCGTTGCAGTTGCCAATATGGTGAAGGACGGCAAGACGAGCAAGGCGCGCGCGGGCCACGGCGCCAAGACGGGGAAGAAGGACGTGGCCCACGCTGACAAGGCGGGCCATGACGCGGGCAATCTGGGCCAGCTAGTGGCCCTGCTGGGCGAGGGCGTGGCCTGGTACGACGCCGAGCCCAAGCTCAAGCCTAAGCTCAAGAAGGCGGCCGACAGTGAACCGCTCAAGGCCGCGGACGAGTTGGTGCTGACCCTTAAGAAGCAGGCGCAGCAACTACTGGAGGCCGAAGTGGCCCGCTTTGAGGCCCACAAGAGCAGCAAAATGTCGAGCGACGACAAGTACCTGGCCACTATGATGAAGTCCGGTACACTGTCCGACAGAGTGGCCGCGCTCACGCTCACGTCTCAGGGATCTCCGCTGCACTCGTTGCTGCGGATTGGCCAGCTCATCACTATGGCCAGCAAGAAGGCCCGTCGTGAGAGTCTCATGGCCGTGGACTCGCTCAAGGATTTGTTCCTGAACAACCTGCTGCCGGACGAGGCCAAGCTCCGCTACTTCCATCAGCATCCGCTGCAAGCGGCCCAGAACTCGCCGGCCCATTTGGTGCTTTGGTTCTTTGAGCACTGCTTGAAGACGGCCTACGCCCAACTCACAGGAGTGCTGGCCTCCGGAATGGACGACGCTGTGGATAGCCACAAGCGCGCGTGTCTGCGGGCCGCCAACGCACTGCTGCGGGCCAAGCCGGAACAGGAGGCCGTACTGCTAGCCATGCTGGTCAACAAACTTGGCGACCCGGACCGCAAAATCGCCGCGTACCTGCACAGGATGCTGCAGGATCTGCTGCGTGAACACCCGGCCATGAAGCGCGTGGTGGTGGACGAAGTGGAGCGTCTGCTCACCCGCCCGAAGGTGTCGGACCGTGCCAAATACAACGCCGTGTTGTTCCTCAATCAGATCTACCTTGAAGGCGACGGCGTGGATGCCGATCTGGCTGGACACTTGATCTCCGTGTACTTTGGTCTCTTCTCGAAGGAGGTTCACCACCACGATGAGGTGAAGGAGAAGAGCAAGAAGAACGCCAAGGATGCCAAGAACGGGAAGAAGAACAAGAAGAAGAAATCGGCAGCTCCGACGTCGGAGGAAGCAATGGACCGCAAATTGTTGAGTGCTCTGCTGGTTGGTGTGAACCGCGCATTCCCATACGCGAACGCCACGTCGGCTAACTTCACGGAGGAGATCGACTCGCTGTTCCAGGTGGTGCATCGCGCCCACCACAGCACCAGCGTGCAGGCGCTTATGTTGTTGTTCCAGGTCATGAACAGCACCAACTCGGTCTCTGATCGTTTCTACACTGCGTTGTACGGCAAGCTCATCGACCCGAAGGTCCGTGAGACGTCGAAGCATACGCTTTTCCTGAACCTGGTCTTCCGTGCCATGAAGGCCGATGTTTCGCCTGCGCGTTCGGGCGCATTTGCAAAGCGATTGCTGCAGGTTGCCAGTGTGATGCCGCCGGCATTTGCCTGCGCTGTTCTGTTCCTACTCTCGGAGCTGCTCAAGGTAAAGCCTCAGCTGCGTACTCTTCTTGACCAGCCCGAAACTGGCTCAGCTAACGGCAACGCCGCTGATGATGAGCACTTCGAAGATGCTAAGACTGACGAGGAGACCCCTGCGTTTGAGCTCGAGAAGGAGGAATCGGATGACGACAACGACACCACGCAAGAAGAGGCTGGATCTGGAAAACTTAACGATGGTCTGACGGATGCCGAGCGTTCTGCCAAGGTCCTGGCGCAGATGTTCGGCAAGCCTGAAAGGGAGTCGAAGAAGTCCAAGCAGGCTGCTGTCGTGAGCTTTGACGATGAACCGACCACCAAAACCTCGACCGACAAAAAGAATGGTGAGAAGGAGGAAAGCGGCTACGATGTTGCCAAGCGTAACCCGTTGTATGCAGGTGCCGAGATGACTTGTGCTTGGGAAATTCAGATGCTGGTCCACCACTACCACCCGTCTGTGCAGAGCTTCACGAAGCAGTTACTTGAAAACAAGGATGTCGGTATCCAGTACGCTGGTGATCCGCTGGTAGACTTCACGATGCACGCATTCTTTGAGAAGTTTGTGAACAAGAAGCCGCGCCACAAGGTGACCGAGTCTAGCGGCAGCAATGGTGCAAAGGCTAAGAATTGGACGTTCGTTCCGATTAACTCAGAGGCTGTACTGCACGAAAGTGAGGCCAACGTGGACGCTAGTGATCAGTTCTTCTACAAGTTCTTCAAGGAGCGTGCCACGCGGGACACTGTTCATCCTAATAGCCGCCGCTCGAAGAAGACGAATGAGCGCGATGCTGATGCATTCTCTGACATGGAGGACGGTGAGGAGGACGAAGAGCTGGAGGCCTACGCCCAGGAACTTGCCGAGGGCATCATGGAAGATGGCAACTTGGACGATGAGGACCCTGACACAGTCGGCTGGGACGATTCCGATTCCGACGGCGAGGAAGAGCCGACGCTGGAAGGCGAGGACGAAGAGATGGAGGAAGCCGAGCCTGAAGGTGATGAAAGTGAAGTCGAAGAGGACGACGGAGAAGACGAGGTCGGTGATGAAGAGCAGCACGAGGATGACCGTGTAGAGGACGAGGAAGATGACGAAGATGCCTTCGACTTCTCGGTCATGGGCGGCATGGATGACGATGATGAAGTTCTCCAGGAAGAGCTTGAGCAGTTGGAAGCTAAGAGGAAAAAGCAGACACCGCCCAAGGCTGGTGACAAGCGCAAGTCGATGTTTGCGAGTGCTGATGACTACGATCAGATTGTAAAGGAAGCGATGGCGAACCAGTCCAAGGACTCCAAGCAGACACGCGGCAAGAAGTCAAAGAAGTCGCGGCGATCGTAGACAAGAGGAAGAATAGGAAACTTCATCAAAACAATTTAGAGGCGTTCATTCATACCAAAATTTTCCTCGCTGCGTGATGTGCATGAGCTCATTAATCTTCAGAGGGTAGTAGGCTGTAAACGTGCGTGATTGTACTTCGTATTTCAATTACAAGTCCAGATCAATGCTGCTACGTGCGAGACTAGCTGCTTCTTGTGCTTGCTGGAGAGCATTCACTGTCTGGAAGTAGCGTAACAACTTCTGTCGGAGGCTGTGATCCTGCTCGCGTAGTCGTGCGATGGCTGCAGTAGAAACGTCCCCACTCGCGCCTTGTTCCAGCACAGCAGACGTCGAGTCCAGGAGCGCATCAACCAGGTTGTACGGAATCCACGGGAGCTCTGGCGGGCCGGCGTTGGGCTCCATCTGAGACTGAAAGCTGAAGGCGGACTTTGTGTTGCCTCCGCGCATAGTGGCAGCGTCCGGCAGCAATCCTTCCACGAGTTGCAGCGCTTCGAGCAGCAGTCCATGCTTCAGGTAAAGTGTCAGAAGTTTGGCTGGGTTTCCAGATGTGGGGTTTGACAAGCGTGTGTTCAACCATTCAGGCAATGCAAGCTTGCGTCCCTGTTGCTGCCAGAAGTCCAAAACAGTCTCAGCGGCGACCTCATACTGCTTGAGCGAGGCACCATTGTTCAGCAACATCTCAAGAAGCTCCCACAGCAAATCACCATCGAACCGCGATATAGATGACGAGACAGCAGGGTGCTCGCTAGCCACACAGTAGCGCGCCAAGGACTTGGTCAAGTTCGACAAACTTGCCACGGGTCCTCTACTCGCAATATCAGCTGCCATCTCAATAGAAAGCACCCCTGCCCTCCGTCGCTCCGCCAGAGTTGTGCACCCCGTGTTGCGGCAACTATTGTGCACGGCGTCCACGAGTAGAGCGGTCACTTCGTCGGCATCCATCGTGCTGAGCAAAACGCTTTCTGCGTGGCCAAGAGCCAGCAATCGCAGCTTGCCATCCAGCACTGCTAACTCACGCCGCATGTCCTCCAGCGTGACGACACTCAGGGAAGGCGTCGAGCTGGTGCGTTCTGAAGCATCTTGAGACGGACGTGTGAGCTCCTCGGTGTGCAGCTTGCGCACAACCCAACGGTTTTCGGCTGGGAGTGCCCTCAGAGCGTTGCAAGCGGCGTTGAGAGCATTGCGCTGCGCCTCGAGTGCAGCCTTCGACGTAGAAACCGCTAGTCGCAGTCGTAGCGCGAGTGCATACAGCGAAGAAGCCGCGTTGGCTGGCTGTTGCTTGCGCATGTAGAACGTGAACAACAGGTTGTAGTAACGGACAGCGCCGGCATCAAGTCCTTCGCCTTGAACAATTGTAGCGTTCGCCGCTTGCCAGAGAATATACTTCTCGACATGTGACTCCAGTGAGCCCCACTGCAGTTCACAAATGAGGTCAAGGTGACCGTAGCGGTACAGCTCCTTGACTAGGTAGGCCACACACTCGCTAGCTGTGCCTTCAGCATCCGCGGTGGCCTCAGAGCCGCCTAATGCGGCTGACAGCTCCGCTGTGTGCATGAGAGCAAGATGTGCATCGCGGAACAATCGCTCTTCGACTGAGTACTTGAACACGTTCACCCAGATGAAAGACTGCAGCGCAAAGCTCTGCTCGCCGCCATCGTGGTGCGCCAAGTGGCTAAGTGCTTGCGTAACCACAGTCCAGAGGAAGCTGAGCAACTGGTCATAAAACCCGCGAGGCACTGTGTTCTTCAGCATGCCCACAATTTCGTAGATAAACTGATCCAAAGCCTTCTCTGACAGTGAGGATCGGTGGTTGCTCTCCACGAAAAAATTCGAAAGGCAAATACTGAAGCAGCGGATAGCCTGCTGAAAACACCAGCGAGCATGAGCACGTGCTTCCTCATCATCGTGAGCGCGAGCAGCAGCCTCTTGACCTTCGCATGCAAGGCACTCGCCAATCGAACGGACATACTGGTTTACTTGTTCGGATTGGTGCGAGCTGGACCTCTCGCCCTTGCCAACTCCATGGAGACTAATGTCACTGAGGTTGCAGCAGAACATGGCACGCAGCAGACGGAATTGCTGTCGCTTCTGTAGGAAACGCACCAGCGCGTCGTTGGGCTGAGAAACGTACTGCAAGATTTCACGAGTAAATGTTGCCAACACGCCGTGTGCTTCTTCGCTATGCACGTTGTTGCTTGCACTTGCAAGCTGCAGCACCGACAACGCACGCTTGAAGCTGTCTGAGCGATTGAGCTTCCTGTTCACGTCCAACAGGAACATCTGGAGAAGCGGTGGCATGAGTGTCGCTGACGATGTAGTAGCAGGGTCCGAGTCCGCGATCGACTGGGTAATACCTTGGCTAGCAACCCATCGGCTAAGCCGCCAACGCTGGTACACAGTGATCGATTTGGGTAGGTATACCCGCACGATTTTGCTCAGGGTCGAAGAGCTCAGGAAGGCTGGCCTAGTGTCCACCAAATATGCAAGGAAGAGCACCACACGCAGCGACTGGTTGCACATCTCATCAATCGTGCGTGAAGCAACCTGATCGAATGCGAAGCACATCTCATGTCCGGCGAAAAATGCACGGCGGGTCGTCGAGTAGTAATCAGCCGAAGCAGTGGCGTCTGCCATCACAAAACCTTCCTTGCTGTTGCCCATATCCTCATCCTCATCGCTGGAAGGGCCACTTCCTCGTCTGGGCAATGAAGATTGGTACGCTCCTGAACCGCGCCAAAGCTCGAAAGGAAACAAGTGCTCCACCAAATCGTGGAAAACCTGGTCCTGGAAGGCAGCATCACCACCCAGCAGCTTGCTGAGACGCAGAATTGATCGAGTGAGAACCAACTCTGCGCTGATAGTTTGCCCAGTAGCGGGGGCACTAGCAACAAAGTCTGGGTTCAAGCCGAGACGAACACAGTGGCGCGCCAACGCCACGAAAGACTCCACTTTCCAATCAGAAACCACATCTGCCACCTCGCGATGAATAAACGACTGGAAACTCTGGCTAGGGAATGCATCGAAAACCGGAAGGACTTCCGAGACCAGGTCGGCTACACACTCACCACTTGTAGAGCCCTGTTCGACTTGCGGCACAAAAGCAGCAGTAATCGATGGGGCGGCTGGGAACAACAACGACACGCGGTTACGGCGCAACATCACAGGTGCACCGGGCAGAAGCGCGTTTGTCGTCGTTGCAAAGCCAATTGGAACATTTTCGCAACGCCAGTGCTTCGTGCAAAGCGCAATAAGCTCCTTCCAGACTCTGATGCGGAGCACGCTTGGTGCTGTACCACTTCGGACAGCGGCAGCCCCAGCCGCACCAACGCACCGACTAGACACAAGACGAACCAGAATGTCCTTGTACTTCGGTAGGCGGTGCGTGAAAGGAGACTGTGTAGTAATGCCACCCAACGGACCAGTTTGCGCTTCCACAATAGCGTTCGCCAAGTTCTGGCGCGAGAATCGCCCAGGCAGAAGTATCCGCTCAGCGAAAAAGTCGTCAATGCGCGACATCACACCCTCCTCCTTCAAGTCAAACAGCCACTCACTGTCTTCAGTCTCGTACTTTTGCATCTGCACATCGAGACTGCTGACAAGCTGTCCCTGTATCCGTTTGGGTCCCGTAAGTGCCATCGGGTTCGGGTGTATGTACACTTCGTCGCCATCCAGCGAGCGCCAGGACGAGAAGAGGAAGTTCTTGTCCACAGCAAAGTCCACCATTTTCAGCCCTCTTTTCTGCTCCGGAGACTGCACAGTAAATACCCGCGCAGTGTCCAATGCGAGATCCTCACCACCGGCTCCAGTCCCCGACGCAGCCGACGGCTGTACGTCACCGCGCAGCAAATAAATCTCCGACGAGTGTGCTGCCGTCGTGTCCAGATGTACCAGCAGTCTGCAATTGTCCGACTCCGTCGGCGAAAGAGCCACCACCTTGGCGTGGGTGGCATACACTCCAATGCTGCTCGACCCATCATCTCCATCCAGGTCTTCATCTTCCCAGCCTGCTTCATCACCACCCTCGCCTTCGTTCGACTGCGGAGTCACAAGTGAGCGCAGTTGCTGTCGTCCAAGACACGACTGACTGCTAAAGCTCCACGCCCGAAGCACGCAATCAGCTGAGACCGTGACGATGCAAACGTCATTTTCACCTCCTTCTTCATCCTCATCTCCGTCAATCTGGAAACACGTCATGGCCACGACTGCCGCCCCAACATTTCTCCTCTCTGCGTCTTCGGCTGATCCCTTGAGTTTTGCTGCAGTGGTTTTTATCAGTCCGTGCCAGATCCACGAGACCACCGACTCGTCTGAGAAAATAAACTCCTGCAGCTTCTTAGCGTCACTTGGCAGTCCGAAGTTCACTCCTAGCACGCGTCCTGCATCGGTTCCCAGCACGAGATTGTACTCGTTCACCCATAAAGCCACCGTTAGAATTTCGTCAGTGTTTAAACTTTGTAACACGTCGCAACGCGTGCGCGTAGCGGGTTTCGGCTCCGGAAATGCTTTTACGTCGGCCTGTGAAAAAACGCTTAAACTGCCGTCACTAGGCACCGCGTACGTAAACCGGTGCACAGTTCCGGCGTGCGTGACCACATTAACCGTCACGGCGTCGTCTTCCCAGCTCTCGACCACGAACACGCCCGTGGTGAGCACGGGCGCCGGGAACTCAAGACGCAGTCCGTTGTGTTTCAAAGTCTTGTTTAAACTCCATTCGCGCAGTAAAACCACGTTTTTCAGCACGCGCCAGCACACGAAACGATCACGTAAACTCTCGTTTTGGAAGTAAAAGCTGCCGGAACCGCTGCATTCCAATGCGCGCACTGTTTCCGAAAATAGTCCAAAATAGGTCAGTGACAAAACCACAAATAAGACTCAAATAAAAGGGATGACGCACCTCGCGCGAAGCTCTTGGGCGGAGGCGAGCGCACCGACGGACTGGAGACCACGAAGCTCGACGCGTCGCCCTCATCGTCCTCGAAGCACGCGAACTGCGCCTCCTGCAGTAGCGAGCGCATGGCTAATAGGGATTTGGTGGCAGGCCGCCAATTACGCCCGCTAAGTGCGAAGTTTAAAAGGTGATGTGTAAGTTACTTTCACTAAGTACGAATGTTATACTCTTATATGCGGCACACCATGTGTCCCTTCGAGCGGATCCTCACTATCCGACTCAACGTGAAGCCATCATGATGGACGTGCTGCGAGCGCAGAAGCAGAAGCTGCTGGACCCCGAGAGCGGCCAGCCGACGGAGGGGAGTCCCAGCTCTAATGGCAGCAACTTCTGGCTGTGTCCGAGTCTGTCGTACCAGGAGCGAGTGATTGGCTGCGTCACGTGCTTCCTCTTGGGCTTCCTGCTGTCTCTGGGCTCGACGTTCCGCCTGGCCAAGCTGGTGCACGGCAACCCGGCGCCGTTCGCTATCGCGTACACGATCGGCAACATTCTGTCCATCTGCTGCACCACGTTCTTCGTGGGCCCGTGGAAACAGCTCCAGACCATGTTCCACAGCAAACGCCGGTACTCGGCCGTCGTCTACGTGGTCTTCATCTTCGTGACGCTGCTGCTGTGCTTCTCGCCGCACATCCACCACCGCCTCCTCCTCGTGCTCATCTCTGTGCTTGTGCAGTTCATGGCGCTCGTCTGGTACACGCTGTCGTACGTGCCGTACGGGCGCAGCATCGCCTTGGGCTGCTGCAAACGCACCTGTGGACTGGCCACTGACGACGACGTGTGAAAGGGAAGGAGAGGGGAGGATATCAATTGTCACCTAGAAGCTAATTGTAAGCGAATGGAGAAAAGGTGGCAGCAAAAGGAGCTTTGTGTCATTGTTCTACTGGTCTCTGGAGCCTTGATTTCTGAGGGGTTTAGTCCGTCTTGGCTCTCGTATTGGGGTCCTGCTTCTGCTTGGAGCTCTCCGTCACTTGTGTATGCTTGAGGTTGTTGGCTTCGATGATGAACCAGTTGATGGAGACCGTGAGCCCCACGACGAGGAAGAGCAGCACGAACACGTGGTACGAATCCTCCAACTCCGTGTACACGACCGCCAACATCACGAAGAACAGCAGCGCAAGCACCACGTTCAGTGCGATGACAAACTCGCGACTGCCGGGCCGCAAAACGTTCTGGAGGGCGCTCGCCATGGGCACAAGGTGACGAGGCAAAGATGCTAAATGCGACTGGATGGGTTAGAATATGCTGTTCCATAGGTCTGTGGTGAAGGAGCCATCTCGCTGGAATTCCTTTACGTCGCGTACAAAACATTGAGAGCTGCTTTCCAAAGCAAAATAAGCTATGAATGTGGGCATTTGTGGACTTTAGAGCTAGGAACGAACCAGTTCGAGCCAAGTAATAGTTCACTCGCATTGAGCTAGTGAAGCTCAACACGTAAACCAAAATCGGCAACCCCAACAATCCAAGCAGTTGAGCAAATAGTGCTAACTATCTCAACTGCATGGCTTGCCGAGTGCCAAGGCAGCACTCGAGATGACCTACGACCACCTGGACTTGTTGAAGTGTTTATGCTGGGTCTACTAGCGAAATGCTACTGTTGTTGCTTTTGTCTGTATAGTGAAATCAAAAGAACGGCAGTTAAGACTTCAAACGCTAACGTTAAACGCTTGGGTCAGACACTCCACGAGGGAAGAACCGAAGCTATGCGTGCAAGAAGCTGTGCAAATGCAAGGAGGTCTCCGTAGCAGAAGATGGGCCCGGTCGTGTTATGTTTTCGGATAGGCTCGCTGTCAACAACAGATACACTCACGTCCTAGCCGATTTGGCTCCTGACGGTGTTCACTTCCGATTTTGCAGTGCCAAGGACAACCTCCTCTCTCCAAACTTCCCTCGATGACTCACGAGCATCAATTCCCTGAAGGTTTCGTCTGGGGCGCTGCTACGGCCGCCTACCAGATCGAAGGTGGTGCTCAAGAAGGCGGACGCGGTGCAAGCATCTGGGACGCATTCTCGCACACGCCAGGCAAGACCCTCAATGGCCAGACGGGTGACGTTGCAATCGACCACTTCCACCGCTACAAGGAAGACGTGGCGCTCATGAAGCAAGTGGGGCTCAAGGCATATCGGTTCTCCATCTCGTGGCCTCGGATCATTCCTGCTGGCGTGGGCCAAGTGAACGAGGAGGGCGTGGACTTCTACAACAACCTCATCAATGAGTTGCTGGCGAACGGGATCACGCCGTACGTGACGTTGTATCATTGGGACCTGCCGCTCGCATTGCAAACCGAGTTTGACGGCTGGTCGTCAGCTGCACGACGCCTTTGCGGCCTACGCTCGCGTGTGTTTCCAGCGCTTCGGAGACCGCGTCAAGAACTGGACGACGCTCAATGAACCTTGGGTACACAGTGTCATGGGATTCGCATTGGGAGTGCATGCTCCTGGCCGCAAACACAACGGCGACACGGAGCCGTACAAGTGCGGCCACAACCTGCTGATTGCACACTCGCACGCTGTGGATGTGTATCGCAAGGAGTTCCAGGAGCTGCAAGGCGGACAGATTGGAATCACGTTGAGTGCTGACTGGCGTCTTCCTGGCCCAACGGACGACCCCGTGCAGATGAAGAAGAACATTGCAGCGGCTGAGCGTTCAATGGCATTCCACCTCGGGTGGTTCGCCGATCCGATCTACAGGGGTGACTACCCGCAGATCATGAAAGACAGACTGGGGGACCGGTTGCCAACGTTCACGGATGAACAGAAGAAGCTTCTGAAAGGTAGCTCCGACTTCTTCGGGCTCAACAACTACAGCTCGTCGTTTGCACGGCCGTCGAACTCGTACAAGCCTGGACATGTTCCTGCCGGTGGCTCGTTCTTCGAGGATGAAGGTGTGACTGCGTTCGAAGACCCATCTTGGGACCCCACTGCTGCCAAGTGGAACTTCGTGACTCCGTGGGGACTCAAGAAACTCTGCGTGCACATTTGCAAGACGTACCAGCCCAAGAACGGCCTTATCATCATGGAAAATGGCTCGTCATGGCCCGATCGATCCAAGGCCGAAGGTATCAAGGACGTCAAGCGCATCGATTTCTACGAGCAGTACCTCAGTGGCGTGCACGAAGCAATTGCCGAGGGCGCCGACGTCCGCGGGTATTTTACTTGGAGTGCGTTTGACAACCTGGAGTGGGCTGCCGGCACCAGCATCCGCTTTGGTCTTATCTGGGTGGATTCGGAAACGCTGGAGCGTACGCCGAAGGCTTCTGCTGCATGGTTCCACGACACCATCACCAAGAATGGCTTCCAGTCGACGTACACCAACATTGATGTTGCAAGCCCCTAGGTAGCTACTACGCTCACCTGAAAGCTGTGCTTGGAATGAGGTTCGCTATTTTAATGTCATCCATTCTTGTCATGAAGCGCTTCTTGAAAATAGCTGGTCTTCTCCATTTCCCTATCTGCATTTGTGTGTGAGTTCTTGAGAATTTGATCTCACCACGGTTAGGAGGCTGCATTTTACCTTGACAAGATGGCAATCGAGCCCAAGGCGTCTCGAGATGGCGGCTTCAGTGATCCGAGTTTCGTATCCGTCGGTGACCCGTTCACTCAGAAGAAACCCAAGGAGCGAGGTCTTGGTGGTGATCTGAAGCCGTTCCTCACATGTCCACCCAAGAAGGGTCAACTTGCTGCTACGTTTGGTCCTGGTTTCCCAAAGTATGACCCGCTGGGTGGTGAATATGCGGAGCAGTACAAACTGGAAGCACGGCGTCGACTCGAGAATACAAAGAAGTTTGTCAAGCCCAACGGCTTCACGTTCTCAAACCCCGCGCAGAACCACACCGGGTCAGGAGACTATTACGGATCGTTCGGCAAATTCGAGCGCGATGAAGACGACATCAAGAAAGCCAAGGAGGAAAATGCGGCCCCAAAACCCAATCCGAAGGACAAGCAATTCGAGAAGAAGAACGTCCTCACAAATCCGGGACGTCGTGGCACCTTCGGGTATGCTGGAACGTTGATCGGCGGATCCTTGTCGGCCATGGACGCCGACTTCGGGTCTGAACGGCGAGCAGAACGGCTTGTCGAGGCCAAACACAAAGCCGCGATAGGAGATCGCAAACCGTTCAAGTCGACCACAGAGGGAGTTGACTTCTTTGACAGTCAGGAGCACGTTGCCGCGTCGCGAGTCATGGGCTGGGACGACCAGTGCCTTGCCAAGCCACCAGGTGCACAAGAACTCATGAATCCCAAGGAACGGGCAGCCGCACGAGCCCCAACGTACAAATCGTGGAGACCCACACATCCGATCAAGGAAGGCGAGGAAGGCACATTTGAAAAGTTCCCAGAGAGATTGCCGGAGCCATACGACCAGGCAATGGTGAACCGTGCCATGCTGCCGAATCGACGAAACCCCGTCAAGTTAGCAACCAAGGACCTACCCGAAGCATTGCGCGAGCGCAAGGCCTTTAAGCCCAGCAGTGGTCCCAAGACGAAGCTCACACGTAGTACCTGTCTGATAGGCATCTCCAAGCACCACCTTTGATAAGTTCCACAACCCCTTGTCAACCTCAGTCATATCTATTTGTTGCCTCGTGCTTCCCAGCTCTCCACTCAGCCCTGTGTCTTCGCAGCCAGTGCTACCGAGCACAGTCGAGCCACAAGGCCATGGATCTGCAGCAGCGTCGAAACTCCGTCAGCAATACACATGTGCGTAGCTCCGATGAGTTTAATGAACTCGAGCTTGAGTTTCTCGTCCTCCATGGGCAGCGCCTTGCACACTCTGAAAACGGTGCCAATGATGTCCAGTGACGAGTATCCGCTCTTCCAGAGCTCAACCGCCTGCTTCTCCGCGCCGTCAAGTTCTCCCTTAGCACACTGGTTCAAAATCTCCCTCACGACCGCTGGGTGGGGCTGGTCACACACCTTGAAAACGTTCTCGTCGCTCACAAAGTTAAACCCACTGGCCGTGGCCTGCAAGTTGTTGAGCGCGTTGCGCATGTCTCCTTCGGCCGTGAAGATGAGTGCGGCCAGGCCTTCCTCCTTGTAGCCCACGTTCTCCTGCTGACAGACCGTGAGCAGGCGACGCAGCAGCATCTCGTCCGGCAGCCGCGTGAAGCGGAGAATGGCACAGCGACTCTGAATGGGTTCAATGATCTTGGTGGAATTGTTGCAGGCCATTGCGAACCGCGTGGTGGCCGAGAAGATCTCCATCGTACGACGCAGCGCCTGCTGAGCCGCAGCCGTCATCGAGTCCGCCTCGTCCAGGATCACGATCTTGTGGCGGCCTGGGGGCAGCGTCACCTTCTGCTGGGCGAACATCTTGATTTTGTTACGGACGGTGTCGATGCCCCGGTCGTCGGACGCGTTCAGCTCCAGCACCGCCTGCTTCATACTGGGGCCAAGGAGTTCTCGCGCCAGACAAAGGATGCTCGTGGTCTTGCCGGTTCCTGGGGGGCCTGAGAGGATGAGGTTCGTCATGTTGCCCGCCTGCGCCATGGCCTGCAGACTCGCGATCGTGTCGCGGTTGCCCACCACGTCCGCCAGCACGCGCGGCCGGTACTTCTCCACCCACGGCGCCTCGAAGTCGTCCGCCATGACTTGGAATCCAATAATGGCGGGTAAAATGCCATGTTACTTAAAATGTACTTAAGTAACGTGCAACTTCATACAACTACTTCAACGGTTGAAGAGACGAAAACGACCGCAGAGACAAGAGATCAAGCGCCATGACGCGAGCGGGGAAAGCATCTCGTGCCAAGCAGCTGCACCCGCACCAGCGCCGCCGCTTGTCGGAGGAAGGGAAGAGGCTGCTGCGCAATGCGCTGATGGCTGGAAGCGAAGGAGACGAGGCGTCCATCGACTACAGCATCGTGACGAACTGCGACGAGTCGTCGGTCGAGTCGGAGCTGGAGAGCGTCCTCCAATGGGAGACGCAGCAGCAACAGGGACCTTCTTCTGGAGGACGCAAAAGCCGCGGCAAGAAGTGGAAGGACGAGGATGAAGAGGCGGACGCAGCAGACGACGACCTGGAGAGCGCCATGGAGCAGCTCACGGAGAAGAGGGACACGACCAAGATCGCGGCGCTAGAGAAAATCCTGGCCATGCTACGAGCTCAAGTGATGAGTGACAGGGTGCAGACGTCCAAGGTGACGCTCACGTCGCACACGTTGGGCTGTCTGAAGAAGAGAGCAAAAGACTCGAGCAGCTTGGCACTGCGTGTGCTGAGCATGGTGGCCATCACCCTCGGCGCAGATGAACAGGACTTCTTTCACGATATTGTGTCGCCCCTGCAGAGAATCTTTACGGACAGAGGAGACAGCGCGTTGCGTGTGGAGGCGGTGTATGCACTGAGCATTGCCGCGTTCGTGTGCTCTCCGGATGATGAGGCCAAGTGGGACTTACTGGAGGTGCTCGGCGGTTTTCTTGTGGCAGCGAAGGACGCAGAGGACGACGGACACGATGAGAAGGAGTTTCCCGAGGCGCTGACAATTGCGGTGATGGAGTGCTGGGCATTCCTGGTCAGTTTCTTTGCTCCCAGGGTCATGATCAGCAAGATTTACAACGCACAGTCGATCGTACATGGTCATGTGGCGGCGTTGGCGGCATTTGTTCGAGGCGGTGCGAACTCGTCGGTACGAGCCTCGGCGTGTGAGGTGTTGGCGTTGCTGGTACAGTTCAAGTACCTCACCACAGCCGAGGAAGGATGGACCTATTCGCACGAGTCAGCAGGAAGCCCTATCGGCGGTCTGGATTCACGAATTGAGGCGTATATGCGCGAGTCAGGAAAGAGTATCGGTAAGAAAAACCGGAAGGTCCAACGATCAATGTTGAAGGAAGTGCTGGAGACTCTACAGACAGGAGAGGGACCCCACAAGGACCTACAGGCCGATGGAGAAACACTCACAGTATCTACTTGGAGCCGATTCTTCCAGGCTCACGTGCTCCGTCGTGCACTTCAATCTGGATTCCAGACGCACCTTTTGGAGAACGAAGTGCTGCGCGACGTGTTTGAAGTTTCAGAGAATGCGAATGCGAAGATCAGCTTGGTTTCCACAGTAAAGCGCCGCGCCGACCGCAAGGCAAAGGCAGTGAACAAGCGGAATGACATGTCTCGCAAAGACCAAGCTCAAAACGCTTTCCTGTACGACGAGTAGCAGCATCTGCGCGCTCTGCCATTACTCTAGAAAATGTTACGCAATAGCAGGCTTCAACGAGTAGACATCGCCCGAGTCGACGAAGAGGGTGATTCAAGACAGAACACACGCGTAGTGTCCGCAGGCTACAGATACCCACTCCAATGGAAAGAGTCGGGTTTCTTTGTTTATGTTTTGCTTCAGTGTCGAAGCAAAGGATATCCGAGCTTGGCGCTCATACCAAAATGAGAGGCCGGTTACTTGCCAAGCAGCTGGCGCAGAGCGTCCTGCTCCTCCTTGGTCTCTGCGGCGAGGATCTGTCGGTTGTCAATAATCTTGAGCAGCTCGCCGGTCTTGGTCACCTGAACGATGAGGTACACATACTCGTTCTTCTTCATGTTTTGGTTCACCTCCGCAAACACGTACGCGTGGCCCGTAGGGCCCTTGATGTTGTACTTGATACGAAGACGCGGGGTACCGTCCTTGGATTGGAGGTTCACGTGCTCGATGCGGTTGCGTCGACCCTCACGGTGACCACCGTGGTCATGGCCGTAACCGTGGATCGGCAGACCCAGACGCGACGTCACCTGATCCAAAAATGCACAATAATGTCATTAACGTGCATCTTTAAACGTCCACCACAGCTCTGTATCCCCGTACGTCCGTGTTCTCCGAGAGGAAGTCCAGCGACTCGCTGAAGAGGCCGTTGGGGCTCATGCGGCTGCAAAACCACCGGAATCAACTATCAGAAACCTCTTCCACTTTCAGCATCTAAAGGAACTCAACGTCCACGTACTTGGGCAGCAGTTCACGGGCCACAAAGTAGACGCCCACAGCTCCGAGGCCAATGAGGCCGAGCCAGAAGCCGCCAGTGGCGGTGGCCGTGACCTTCTCATAGGGCGTGAGAACCAGCGCGTCCGGAGCCTTCTGTCCCTCCTTGGTGGCCTGCGCAGCCGGCTGCAATTGCATTAATGCATTATTCCTCATTAGAACTGAATAATGCACTGCATGCAAGTCAAAAATGACGCATTTTTCACCTTCTCCGGGTTCAGACGCGAGCGCGAGGACGTGAAAGTGCGTGAGGAGGCGGCAGGGCGACGAGTTACGACCTGCAGTGTGCGCGAGCGGCTCTGAAGCGCCGACTTTTGCGCCGCGCGGACGGCGGGGGCGGTGAGGAAGCGCAGCATCTCTCGGTCTCGGATCGATCGGTTCTGATGGTTTGGAGAGCTGGGTTATCCCGGTTACCCATCGACCCACCCATAATATCGGGTTATTTGTTGTGAGCGGTAGTTGGCTAGCAAATGTCAATCCTTTATGACAGGTTATGGTATTTAAGTAAAAATGAATATGGGTTAAACCACCGACTAAAACCCATATTGAGCGGTACTGCAACACGTAAAAGTTATAACACGAATGACGAACGGAGATCCATAAAACTCTTCACCATGGTCAAGGTGACGTTGCAGCTCACTTGCACCCGGCGCCGCCGGCGAGCACGAGACAGGCAGTGCCTGGGAAGACGGAGAGGAGGTTGGTAGTGACAGACCAGAGGAGAGCGAAGGTGAAGATGACGACGGTGGCCACGCCGCCCCAGAACCACGTCTGAGCTCGGCGCTTGAGTTCTTGGGTCTCGCGCTTCTGGCGAGGAAGCAGAGGCAGCCACGCCAGCGACAGCAGCTTCATGATGTACGCAATGACGAACGTCCACGTGACTTGCCAGCGCACATGCTCGGAGTCGAGGATGATGTCGGTCACGCCCACATCAAAGAGCGCGTTGACGTTCTTGGAGATGCAGGAAGCGAACGGGCTCGAGAGGTTGCTCACAGTTGTGAGCAGACCGTACACGGCAGCTTCGTTGCCGAGTTCGGCCAGCTCCACCACAACGAAAGTGGAAACGAGGAAGTTCATGGCCTGGGGCAGTTCCTCCAGGATAGGTGTGCCCAACCAGAACCACTGACTGCGAACGATGTGCCAAGTAGTGAGCATCCCGACAACAGCGTCGAGAGCGATTACGATCACAGTCGTCCACGCGATCACGTGGCGCCAATTCCAACCCAAACCAATACGCTTCGTCATGTATAAAGCCGCACTGAAAACGACCAGGCCAAGCACGGAAAACAAACTCTCGTTGAGCGGATGCACTCGAGCCCAGTACCGCTGAATCGGGTCGCCCGCAGTGACAGTGAAGCCGTCAAAAATGCCGCTGAAGAATCGGTACGCCAGGATCTGCACCATAGCGGAGTTCTGGAGTAGCAACCAAAGGCTGCGCATGTACTCGCGAAATTGCGGGACGCGGTCAACGAGTGGGGGTTCCTGCACCAACCACACTGCTGCTGGGATCGCGGTAAGGCTCAAGAGCGAGAAGATCAGCATGAGTTGGCTCATAGAGAACGACAACGAAAATGACCCGCCGTAGTCTTCACCGTTAAGCCCAAATCCAACCAACAGTGCTGCTAGAATCATCGCAATACTGCGGACCAAATAAACTGTCGACTGTATGCTGCCACGAATGCGTTCGGGTTCGCGCTGTGCGAACTCCACCACGAGACCATCAGATGCCACGTCGGCAATCATGTAGCCCAGGCTTGCCAGCATCATCAGCACAATGTAGAGAGAGCCCGAGTTCGGTGCATGCCAGTTCACACGCCCAATGAGTTCACTTGGAGTAAATTTCGTCAGGTCTTTGCCTCGCAGTGTCGAGTCCATATAGAACGGAGGCTCCTGGTCCACGAAAACAAGCAGTAACAGCATGATTGAACAGATCAACCAGCCTATCACCATGTACGCACGACGGCGAGAACGGAATATCGGGAAGCAGTCCGACACCACGCCAATGATCACTTTGAACGACCAAGGCAGCGAGAGCAGCACGCGCGCAGACAGCGTCTGGTAGCCGTTCAAATGCAGATAGTTATTCAAGAACGGATACACCGTTCGGGGCAGTCCGCCGTACAACACGCCCACAACTGCATACTGCACCAACAGACCAACGTGGCGCCAATGGTACAGATCGGGGGCGTCGCCAGCGCGAAGCTGAGCGCCGTCCTCCAGTGCGTCCTCACTGTCGTCAACTTTCCACGACAAAGACACACTGACCGTGGACAGTTTCTCCGTCACTCCTTCATCGACCGAATGCGTGTACGAAAGCCGCTCCAGGCGCTGCACACCACGCGTAGAATCCACTGCAAGATCCATCGCAACCACAGCGCAAAATCTCCAACTGCTGCAGTCTCAAACGTCTTCTTCTTCTGCGTTTGATGTGCTTGTCCCCCTTGACCACATCAAAACGCCGCGTCCCACATACCGTCAACGTCATTTAATCTGATAGCTGCCCATAACCACGAACTGCAGATCGCTACGAGTCGGTAGGCTACGACACTTAACTCCAGCAAGCAACGCAGCAACCAGGAGATCGTTCCTCCTGCTCCACAAAAGGCAAGTTGAAGTAAAAATCCAATCACCATCATTCCTCACCCTCTTGAGCCCGCATACCCTCCCTCTCTATTCGCATACTGAGTCAGCGTCCAAGATCCTCATTTCTCAAAAAGCTCCGGACGAGGAAGAATCGCTGCGGTCTCTCGGTGCTCCTGACTTCAAAATGGCGTCCATGTGGTCGTCCTTCACCTACGTGCTGCTCCCTCCAGCGGTGGTTCTGTGCGTGCATCTCGCAGCTCGCTCCATTGCGTCCTCATGGAGTTATTCACCTTTGTCTGCTGCTGCTATAGGCTCCTCCTCATGACCATCCCGTTCCCTGGTCTCGCACTTAACCGAGGCATCGTCAAGTTCGGGGACTTGGTCTTCAACATCCGCATCGGCACGTTGAGCATCTTCTCCGTCATCACGTTCGTCTCCTTCGTCGTGTTGGCGGCGCAGACTTACGACCTGCAGAAGCGATACGCTGTGCACGCAGACCCGCACATTGAGGCGCATTACTCGGCCGATCTGCAGAAGAAGGCGACGCGATGGCGCTCCGAGAGGAACTGGTGGATCAGTGCACTGTCCTTTACGATCTACTGGTGGGTTTGGAGAGGGTTGGAGAGGGAAGAGGAGAGTTGGAACTGATGGTGTTAATGCGGTGTGGCTTTAGGATGTTGCTGCGTTTCCACGCCATGAAGAAGCAACTGATCAAGGCGCAGCGTCACGAGGACTGAGGAGGCAGAGAGAGGCTGATGGGTGCTCTGCATTCTTGTTGAAATCTCTTTTCTAGTGGTGAAGAGTGCAGGTGGTTGATGAACATTTCGTTTAATTGACACAGTCGTGTAGCTTTAGGTCCCTGCCCTACAGTATGGCAACTTTTACACGCGTTGCATTAAATGAGATTGCAAAATGACGAGATTTACTGTTCTACTTACCGGTAGCAGTATTTTTCCACTTGGGGGACAGAGTCATTCTGCTCGATTAGGAATCGTCGCCGCTGTACGTTGTTCGAGATGTGGAGGGTACTCAGTGTCATCATTGTGGCTGTGATCATCATGAAAGCTTCCACCTTAAACAATACAGAACCAAAGCAAGGGCTACTCCGAAGTTGAGCTTGTCTATTAGCTTTCGTTGGTTAAGAGGAGTCGTTCGGCAAGCAGTGTTAGGCATTACCAGTGTGTACTTGTACGCTCACTACTAGCTGTACTCGGAAATGCCCAGGTGCTTTCGATACTTTCTCAGAAGCTTGGCATTGTCCACGACGTGTTGTATCTCGTTAACCCTTTCGCGTCAAAAGGATGCAATTTTCGCCTTTTAAGCTTGTTTGCAAAACACGGTGCGAAA
>KV742298.1:7824-25885 GCA_000468175.2 Phytophthora cryptogea
GCAATCATGGGTGCAGGCATCACACCGAGAGAGCATTTGGATGAGATAGCCGAATCGCTGATTCCAGCGAAGGGACATGTCAAGACACCTCCAGTCATAAGCATCGAGATGTTGCAATCAGATTACGAAGGTTTCGTCCTGAGTTTTGATGGAGGCCTCAAGAGTAAGACTCGAGAAGGAGGTTGTGGATGTATCTTGTGGAAACAACTTTCGGAAAGGCTGAAGTCGGGTTTTGAGGAAGGCGATGCCGTATGGCTATATATTCCAAAAGTTCAGACGGAGTTGAGTAAGAAGTTGGCCCACATGTGGCATGGACCGTTCCGCATCGAGGAGGTACGAGTCAACTCGATAGTCGAATGCCAGACAATAGGTCCTCTTCAAGCGCATAACTTGTCCCTTGAAGCATTTTAACTTTCTCCATGTCCGGCGCCTTGGCGCACTTTTGGCGCGGCGTCGCGGGGCTCGTGGCATGGACGTTGCGGCTCGTCCGCCCCCCGCAGTCGCGTAGCAGCCTGCCCAGCGCCGTGTCCAGCTCCGCCGGCAGCTCGTGGGGCGCGTGGAAGGGATTTCTGACGTCGGGGCCGCGTCGCGCTCGTCGCCAGTCGCACGCGGCGCTGGAGCTGCTGGAGAAGTTCCGCCAAGGGCCCGAGACCCAGAGCGAGTGGAATTTGTTCCTGTGGCGAGCCACGTTCCCTCTCGTGTCGCTCGTGCTGCTTACGTTGCTCTGCGTCGTGGGCCAGTTCGGCCACGCCGCGTACTCGCTCATGGTGACCCCCGTGTGGTACTTGTGCAACTTAACGCTCGTGGCCACGCCGTTCCTGATGGTGTTTCGCTTCTCCGGCCTGGAAGACAGAGCGTCCGAGCCGACGACCAAGATCTGGTGCGGCTTAACTGCTGTCAGTCTGGCGATTAGTCTCGTGGAATGGTACATGTCCCTGCCTAACAGCAGATACTCGTGGATTGTGGGCAATACAATGTTCGGGATCGTGGCCCTGGGGGCTGTGCCGCTGTTCTTCAGTGTGCAGCCCAGGACGGCCAGGTCTCAGTATGAAGATCTGGTGCTGGAGCAGGAACAGGATGCAAAGATGCACGGCGTGCCGGAAGAGGACGTGATGCACGTGGATGCAGTCTTGGCGTCCCCCAGAGGACTATCCTTGGGCCCTAGACAACGGTCGGGAGGAACGAGAGTGGAGGATGAACCTCGACAGCAGAGAAGTGAACAGGTGATACAGGGACAACCGGCGACGAGGTTGCTGTACGGATGCGGCTTCTGCGCGCTCACGCTCTGGCTCATCATGTTCTCGTCCTACAGCTCGGCAAGAGGTGCCGAGGCCTCGACGCGCTCGTGGTTTTTGCTGTACCTGCTGTCGCCGATTTTGTGCGTCGTACTCTTTTGCGCGCGAATCGCGCGCGTGAGGTTCAGCTTTGAACACGCGGTGGCGTACAGCACGTTGGTGGTGCACGTGCCGCTGTTTCTTGGACACTTGTGTGTGCGGTTGTTCGCGCTTGCTGAGGACCCCGCTGCGTCGTCGTCGACGAGCAGTGAATCGTGGCTGAAATTGGCCATCTCGGTACTGTACCTGCTACTCATGCAAGGCTACTTCTTTGTGATCACGCACATGGTGAACAGCATGTCGGAGCCGTTCGCACATCCGTCGCTGCTGTATGTGGGGCAGCTTTACTATTACGTGTTTTGGTACATCCTTGTGGGATCAGATACGCCAATTGATGCACTGTACTGGGGAATGCTACTGCTCAACAATATTCACATCGCGTTCCTGAACACTGGTGTCTACACGGACTTCAAACGCTCGTCGTCAGCTTGGTTAGCGATGCCGTTGCATGCCAACATCACGTCTTCTGTCGCATTCTGTCTACGCTCAACAACCTCGGCTATGGATGTGACTCGGTGCCTTCCTCATCGTAGTTCGCTCGGAAGGCAGGGCCTTCTGGGTCTCAACTGCGGAGTTGCCGGGGCCGCTGCAATGGAAACGGATTCTGATTTGCTTGAAGATGGAGACCACGATTGCGAGTTCGACGGTGGCTACGGATCGGACGGCTTTATTGTGACGCGAAATATTGACTGTAAAGACAGCTCTATCGGCGACGTGCCTTCATGGCAAGAAACAGGAAGCCGAAATCGTGAGCGAGATCGTAGTACGATTGGTATGCGAAGAGATGTTCAAGCATCAGCTCTGGATATTTCTTCGCCGTCCCGAAAGACTGCTTCGCGAAAAACATCGTCCCTCCGCGACAAGTGCTCACGTGTACAAATGAGTTGCAGAAAATGTGGCGCCCAAACGAGTGGATCTACTCGGTCAAGCAGTGTATATGTGGCTCCTTCTACCTCGACTTCTTCGAGGGCAGCGACAAGTGATGCCTTGCGGCCGCTTTATTTTCTTATGAAGCTGGCAGAGCAAGACAACATGGCGGACACAACAGCACTTATTTTGGTTCCTTCACTCCTGACTTTGTTCGCAGTGTTCGAGAAACCTGGGAGTGCCCTTGCTGTGCTGCAGGACCAAACGAACCTGTGGTTGCGTTGCATCTGCATGTTTATCGGGCGGCTGGGTGGCGCTTTCCTGGCACGAGAGATTTTCACCTGCAAGCTGCGATCACGATTACGCTCATCACCTGACGACCTGGGCGAGACGACACAACCTGACGCCATTACCGGTTCCATTGATGGCATGCCGGCTCGACTTTGGATACAAAGGCTAATGCTTCAGGATTTTCACGCACAATTTTGGTACCTGACAGCAGTGACGATGGTGGTCACCTTCGGTTGCTTTGCCCGCGTCGACCTACCATTGCGCTTTGCGCTACTTTCTTGAACGAAAACGCGAAGATTGAACGAAACATATCTACTTATGATGAGAGTAAGAGCTGCCATCGATTTGTGCTGGCCTAATATGCAAGTAATACAGCCTATTGAGGAGAAGGTGGTAAAGTCTCCGGGTCAGGTGCTGCTAAGGCGATGTTGGCGCGCTCTATCGCTTCAGCAAGCAGTTTCTCCTTCCGTACCCAGCGACGACGACGAACACTCCGTCCAACAAGTCTGTTGAGCTTCTTCTTGATACGACGGCGCTCCTGC
The DNA here is from genome assembly GCA_000468175.2 of Phytophthora cryptogea. Classification (NCBI taxonomy): domain Eukaryota; phylum Oomycota; class Peronosporomycetes; order Peronosporales; family Peronosporaceae; genus Phytophthora; species Phytophthora cryptogea. The sequence continues at coordinate 10,919 of KV742298.1, forward strand.
ATGTCAGGATCAAGGCCGCTCGCGTGAGTATGCAGCTCTGGGGGTCCGCTTTCTGGTGCTTCTTGCTGCAACTTCTGCTGCGCTCGCAAAAAGTCTTTGAACCTTGTGGCGTATTGCCACTGATCGGAGCCTCCGAAGCCCGGGTCCACAACCCAGTGGTCGAGATCGAAAACGCCGGCACCATCGGTCATCAGAGCGTTCGTGAACTTTGGCGGGTCTGTAATGAGAAGATGGCCAGGACGTAGCGATCCCCATCCGGTGAATACTTGGAATCGCTGGATCTCGTACACGGCCTGCTCCTCGATCGGCAAAGCAAGAATCTTCTCTTCAAACGTCTTGGGCTCATCAGAAGCTTCACGGCGTGTTGGGCTGTCTGGATTGTTACGGCTAGTGGGGCTCCCACCAGGAGATAGCACCCTGCCGATCGCACTTGCAACCTGGCTGACGGGTAGCACCATCTCGCGTAGAGGATTCAAGAAACGATCCTCTAAAACTTGAGTCGAGAACGCGAAGCCAGTGTACACCTTGTTATCAGCCTGTGACTGTCGCTGGTTTCGAGGTGCTTGCTGCTCTGGCAGGTCAAAGCGTGGTTTCCCCTCGGTTAGATCAGCCTGGAAGCGCTCGTACTTGAGTTCTGGTGGTGTCCAACGAGCTTTATCCGGGTTGTGACTTCCACGTCGGTGGAATTCCTGGAGAATGTGGTAGTACTCGGGATGCATCTCGCGCTTGTAGGCCTTGTAGAGGAAATCGCGCCCGAGACACAGCAAGAGAGACAAGAAGATCGCCAAGTAGAACTCAGGCAACGAGAAAATGTGCGGGAACGCGGTGTCGGCCACTGAGGTGGGGAACGACGCTGCAATGACGTATCCCGAGATATACCAGAAGATGATCGATGCGATGAAAGCAAATGCCGTGATAGCGTTCCACGTGACCATGTTCAGCGCGAGTTTGACCCAACCAACACTGATCAGACAACAGTACGCGATGGCTCCGCAGAGATCACGTGAGAAACCATTTCCTGTCGAATCCACCGGCCCACCGATAATGAGGGCCGGCACTAAACCGCACACGACGCATTCGTAGAGTGCCTCGGCCACCCACTGCGCAAAAATACGAAAGTTAAAAAGCTCACCCTGTGCACCGACATGGTACAGTCCAGGGAACTGCTCTGCAATGCGTGCCGGAACTTCTTGCTCTGTGATTGCAACAATACCAATCGGCATTGATGACCAGAAGACGTTGTAGCCGTTAATCCACATATTGTTGAAAAAGAGAGTGCCGGACGATCCACACTGAGGTAACACAGCCAGCACAAACTCCGTCCCGAAGAGCAGAATATTCTTGTAGACCACGTACAGCGCCAGCTTCGCCATTCGCCGGTAGTTCCAGTGTCCATGAACAAGCAACAATCGCTTCAAGAAACGGAACTGAGCAATGGCAAAGTCACTTGCGTTGACTGCCTGCATACCCTCATGCCCAGAAATGCCTACGCCAATGTGCGCCTCCTGAATCATGGCAACGTCGTTGGCTCCATCACCAATGGCGAGCGAGCGGCAGCCGTGTAAATTGGACTTGAAGAGGCGAACAACTTGAGCTTTTTGCTTGGGGGAGACACGACAGCAAATTACGGAGACGCATTGTTGGGATACTTCAAGAAACAGCTCTGACAGCACGTTGTTGCTGAAAACCATCGTTAAGCTTCGACCGTCAATCACAATGGCTTGCGGCTGAAACTCCTCTTTCACTCCATTCGCCTGTCTCTCAGTACGCTTTCGAGCTTCAGTGCAGCGTGCCAGTAACATGTCATAGAGATCTGAAGCCGATGGCACAGTCTCTATGTTAATCATGATGCGTTCCATATCGTTGTTGAGTAGCTGGCAAGCAAAGCCGATGTTCACAGCCGTCTCCTCCTTGTCACCAGTGAGCACCCAAATTTTAATCCCAGCTCGAGATAAATCTCCGAGTGTAGACGTGACCTGGTCCTGCAGGCGATCCTCGATGGCTGTAGCACCGATCAGATCCAGTCCTTGCTCCAGCTGCTCTTCAAGTTCTTCAATTCGATTGGGCTCACCGCGTCGCTGCATTGCCATTTGCTCTAAATCCCCCAATGCTGCATCATATTCGCAAGACCACTCAGCGTACGCGTCAGGAGATAGTTCCTTCTGTGCGATCACCAATGTTCGTAGACCTTCGGTCGCATAGCGTTCGAGGTGCATCAGTGTGGTGTCGACAATCGACGGATCTGATGACTCAGTTAATCGAGGGAAGATGACGGAGTCGGCGCCTTTTGTAAGCAGCATTACGCGCCTATCTGGTGTGCGCACAACCACGGACATTCGCTTTCGCGTGCTAGTGAAGTCGACCATTTCCAGCAGTTCGTAAACCACCTCATCACGCTTTCCTGGAACCAGGATAGCCACTTCGCCATTTCGACGGGCTTGGAACGAGTAGCCAAAGTAATTGGCACCAGACACAAGTGCAAGCTCGTCTGGGGATGACGCTGAGAAACCTGTACCCGTAGCATTTTCTGAAAGCGTCTCGCGTACCACCGAGTGGCAAACTGCAAGGTGTACGAAAAAGTCGTGGATGCGCGCTGCTTGCTCTGGGTGCAGACGAGCATCGCTGTCTCGCTCTAAATCTCCAGCCGGGTCCAGGAAGTTCACATTTTCGGTCTTTTCAAGCATTGGTGTGTTGTCCGCTAGCACATCACTAGCTGATAAGTCCTTTCCAAGCCGTCGTGTAGCTTCTCGACCAATTTCTGTTGTGCCTCGTCCGTACGACACACCATGAATACTCATCTTGCGGAAATCCATCTCGTTCGCAGTGAGTGTGCCAGTCTTGTCGCTGAAAATGTGAGTCACCTGGCCAAGGTCATCGTTGAGATCTGAATTACGGACCAACGCTGGAGTGTCCGTAACTTCATCATACATGCCTAGATCGCGATTCAGGAAAAACGTTTGGTAGGTCTTGACAATCGCGATGGTCACGTACAGCGTAATAGGGACGAACGAGGCGATTAGGATCCAGTAGTATCCCAGGTAGATCAACACACCCACAACGTCATTGCGGAAAGGAGCGACACCACTGAGGTTCTCGAGGTGCAAGTACGTGGCGCCAACTCGGTTTTCAGCAACCCAAAATGTACACAGCACCGCCCCAAGAATACACAATGAACCGAGAATTGCCATGAGTAAGGCGTTACCACGGTTCACGATGGCAAGAATCTTGCTGATCTTGGTGGGAGGAGTGTGCGACCCTGCTTGCATAATCTTGGTATCGCCACCCGTATTCAAGACAAGTCCGTAAACGAACGCAGTATTGCGAATAACACAGCCACGTAGCACTACATTCTTCAGGTCGATTGGAATCGCGTGTCCACTCTGAGGTTCGAACCTTCCCGAGAAGTTGTTAACGTCGTGGTTTGGCTTTTCGCAAATCACCCGCCCAGGAAGCTGAGCAAGAGCGTGAGGATCGCTGAGCTGCGAAAATGTACAACTCAGTGCCTGTCGGACTTTAAGATTCGTCTCGCCATCGAGCGACTTCGTTTCTACAAAGCAAATGCCAGTGGGGGCATTTGGGTCCGGCTCTGAAACTGCTAGTAAGAGTACGTCCGCTGGAATCGCTTCGTAGTTCTCAACCTTGATAATACCCCCCACTGTGACGTTCCGCCATGTATCGTCACGGAAGCAGTCGGGCTCGTCCAAATCAAAGATATGGGAAACACGAGCGTTCATTTTGGCGTCTGCAATGTGCCGGCCACGGTCTTCGATGGCGGCAAATACTGCATCAATCGATAGCACTAGCATCAACACAATCCACTGGTAAGGAATCGTCTGGGTCGAGGAGATCTCGGGGATAATCTGGCCCGCACCGACCAGCAGAAAGTAGAAGTTGGCCACCTGCGAGAGCCTCCCGTAGAAGAACCGCGGGATGAAGTTGAGTTTGGTGTATTTGGCTGTGATGATCTTGTTGTCGCAGAACTTTTGTTTGCCGTTTTCATCCGCATTGTTCACGTAGATGCATCGGGCGCTGCTCTCGGCCAGCCCCAGCGCTCCGCTGTTATCACCACCTGCACCATCACTAACTGCAGACAAGATCGACATTGTGGATGACCCGAGGCCCGCAGCAGCCTCCGCGAGCATTTTCGGTGCCCACCCACCGGAAGCCGCTACTGGGGACTGGTTCACCTCCACCGTCCGGTACGAAGCTTCGTGGTCGACAGACACATCGCTAACTCGTGCGGCGCTCGTGCCGACGACCGATTCCAGCACGTTCATTTGGCAGAATGAGAGTCGCCTCGAGGGCGAGTTGGCGGCGTTCCTGCCAGACCCAGGAGCTGCTGTCACCCCAGGCGGTTGGCCGGGCGGTTGGTTCTTGGAAAATGAACGAGGCTGCTCGAAATACTCACTAGTCACGCGGGCATAACGACCGCCGCGGTTGTTTCCCGCCTAAATATACGAACGAGGGTAAACATGGTGGTCAACGAGGCCACTGCGGAGGCAGCAGTGGCCATGGGATTCAAGGGCTTTCTCGCACATGTTTTTCTCCGTGAAACGATCGAGCTTGGACGTGGCCGACCCTCTCAGAGCTTGGTCTGGATCTTGGCCTGCATGGCCGCACCGTCCCCCGGGCTGATCATGGTCTGGCCCGCCGGCAGCTTGATGAGGCCGTCGTCGCTGAAGCGCGGGATCACGTGGATGTGGGCGTGGAAAACGGCCTGGCCCGACGCCGGCCCGTTGTTCTGGATGATGTTGATGCCGTCGGCGCCCGTGGCCTCCTGTACGGCCTTGGCCAGGCGCGGCAGCTCCTTGAACACGTTGGCCGCCACCTCGGGCGTCATATCTGAATAGGAAATAGCCACCTGTTAGTATTAATATGTTTATTTCCTACGGGTTTTCGACAATTTCTACCCAGGATAGTGGCGAATCCAGGGGCTTTGGGCAGCAGCAGCGCGTGGCCAGGCACCGTGGGGAAGGCATCCAGGATGGCCAGCACGTGCTCCGTCTCGAACAGCTTGTAGGACGGGATCTCGCCCTTGATGATCTTGAGGAAGACGTTCTCCGGGTCGTACGCGGTGCCTGCCATGCTGCAAGTAAATTGACAAATGGATACGTTGGTGGGCCCCAGGTATTCATTCAAGCAACTTTGAGCAACTTTGAACTCGTTTGAGCAACTTAAACGTACACCTAACTCGTTGTACCGCTAGCTCTCGCTTACGTACGAAATGAATCAGAACCTGGAGCATTTTCTGGTGGCTTCAGACTCAGAATCTGAAGTTTCCGTTCTTATCCAAGTCACTTTGCAATTAGCCACCAGAGCCCCAAGTCGACCATGAACCGCGCGCTCGAGAGCGTCTTTTCGGACTTTTCCCGCCACGCCACAGCGCGCACGTACTACTCGTACCCGGAGGTGGGTCCTGCGCTCTCGTCTCGTGCAATTCCGGCGCTCTAACGTCATTTTCCCTGCGTTTTAGGGCTCCCACAAGTCGAACTTCGTCTTCCGCGTGGCCTACGAAGGCCCCGAGCCCATTGAGGACGGCCGCGTGATCCTCTTCTTCGCCCCGACCCCTACCCCCGAGCCGCGCTTCGAGGCCTTCGATCTCGAGGCCCCGCGGCCGCTTTTCGCCAAGGACGTCGTACGTTGAGACCTGAGGAATGTGGTGCTTTATCGATGAGTTTTAGTGATTTTTGGTGGTTGTTGCAGACAAATGTGCAACCGGGAGACGTGATTGAGTTTGAGAGCACCGAGTTCTCGACGCCTGAAGCGCTGGGCTTCGTGCCGCAGAACTTGGACGTGTTTTTTAATGAATTGTTCGTGCAGGCGTTGATACATCATGGTACAGTGGACTGGGTGGGGTAATTGGATGATATGTTGCGGTTTTTTAATTGGTATCTGTTGTGCTGGCAGATGTGAACGACCCGGACGCGAACTCGCGGGTGGGAAACACGTACAGCAAGCCGGTAGAAGTGCGGTTTGATGGGGACGACGCGGACAACGTCGTCAAGATTGTGGTGGACCAGGTAGGGATCAGAAGCTGGCAGTGCTGGGTGCTGGTTGAGATTGTACTCACGTGGACTTGTTGCTGTGGTAGATTGTTGAAGACACGATGGATTTGACGCCGACCGAGTGGGTGGAGCATATTTCCATGAAGAGTGAGCTCCTGAGCGAGTACCACAAGCAGGACGTGTACATGATGGCGTCGATCGTGCTGCCGAAGGACTACGAGGCTCTGAAAAACTCTCGGGACTTTCCTACGGTTTACTACATTGAAGGGTTCACTGGAACCGAGTCGTACGCCAAGCGTGCCAAGGGCTTCCTGTCGTCGGAAATGGGTCAGGACTGGCAAGCTGGACGCTGGCCGATTCCGATGCTGCGTGTGACGTTGGGGTCGCGCTTCCGATATGGCCACACCTCGTTTGCTGATACAGACGCCAATGGACCTTGGGGAACAGCACTGGTGACAGAGTTCATTCCGTTCTTAGAAAGCCAATACCCGGCTGTGCCATCTGCTGGCGGTCGATTCCTGCACGGGCACTCGTCTGGAGGTTGGTCGACACTGTGGCTGCAGCTTCAGTTCCCGGACTTCTTTGGTGGCACTTGGAGCTCCGCTCCTGACCCTGTTGACTTTTCCCGGTTCCAAGTCGTGGACATCTACAAGGCTGACAATGCGTATTGGGACGCAGATGGCCGTCCATACCCGACGAGCCGAAGCAATGGGGTTGTAACCTGTAGCAACCGTGATGAGAACCTGGTGGAGCGAGTGTATGGTCGCGGCAATGGCGGGCAATGGGATGCCTTTGTAAGTGGCGATTGCGGGATTTGTAATTTGGGACTGATTCTGACAGTTTTTGTTTTAGTTTGCACTGTTTAGTCCTCGTGGAGCTGATGGGATGCCCATTCCCCTCTTCGACAAGTTGTCCGGTGAAATCAACCACGACGTCGCGAAATACTGGGAGCACTATGACATTTGTAAATTCCTCCAGAAGAAGCCCTCCTTGCTGACGTCCAAACTGCGCGGCAAAGTCCACGTGATTTGCGGTGCTGAGGATACGTACTACCTCGACTTTGCTTGCCGGTCATTGCAGAAGCTGGTTGGGAATGGCAAAGGGGCTGCTGGCCAGGGAGGTGCTGTTGTGCCGAATTATGTGGCGATGGTGCCTGGCGACCACACCACCATTCGTTCGCGAGCACATTACGTCCAGGTGTACTCGGAAATCGCTTCCGTGTACAAACACAACGCAGGAGCGTAACAGCGCGTGTCAAGACTAGAATCGGAAGCTGCTGCTATAAAGTGCCCATCAGCAGCACTCCCATTAATGAACAAATCTAGATACTACTCTGTCAGAGCACACCCTTGGATTGGGCAGCTTTCCCCCTTGGATTGGGCAGCTTGTTGCTGCGTATTGGGCAGAGTTAAGGCAACTTGATCCTGAAAGGGTTTTCAAATCCGCAATAGTTTTCGTTAAATCAGTGGTTTCCACCATACGTTATTCAAGTCATTTTAGCCGTTACGCCACGGTTGGTCTCCGCAGTTCCATACTCCAAAATGGCTCGACCGGACGTGAGCGACGCGCGCGACGTGCCTCTGGAGGAGCGTCTGCGCCAGAAGAAGCAGGGATTCGCCACGCAGAAGGAGGCCGAGACGCCCAGTGCGTCGGCCAGCGGTCCGGTCCGTCGGGCCAACAAGAACCAGCCGCTGGAGCTGTCGTCCAAGCGCGCCGTGGGCCGCTTCCGGCAGGTCGTGGACGTCAAGAAGAAGCGGTCGCTGGACCCGCGCTTCGAGGCGCAGAGCGGCCGCCTCAACGAGGACCTTTTCGCCAAGAGTTACGCGTTTTTGGACGAGTACAAGCAGCAGGAGCTGCAGGAGCTCAAGACGCAGTTCAAGAAGACCAAAAGTGTCACTCAGAAGGAGGAGCTCAAGCAGGAGATTGCGCTACGACAACAGGAGATGACGGAGAAGAAGAAGCAGGAGAAGATCCGCAGCGCACTCACCAAGCGCAAACGGGAGGAGCGCGAGGCCGTGGCCAGCGGCAAAGGAGCCTTCTACCTCAAGCGCAAGGACAAGAAGACGCTGGAGCTGCAGGCCAAGTTCCAGGACCTGCAGGAGAGCGGCCGCCTGTCCAAGTTCATGGCCAAGAAGCGCAAGAAAAACGCCAGCAAGGACCACCGGTGGCTGCCCACGCAGCGGAAATGAGCGGCGGCCGTTGGGTTGGCTCCTGCGCTTTTGTATTTTGCCTTCTTGCAGTGTCGAGGTACTAATAAACAGCAGACTCTGCTATTGCTCCGTGTGTGTGTGCGTCATGTTGGGACTTGGCGAGGCTATATACAGAGAGCGAGATGCAGGGGAACGTTTGCTTTTGGTGAGTTATTTGCGGGAAGGAGGTGTTCATGCAAGAGCTAAGCTGGCTTGGGTGACTGGAGTGGTGAGCTTGGTGCTCGTAGCTGTGGTTCTCTAAGATTGTCGTGCCAGATTATCAACCTCCGACTGCTGCTGCCATGTCGACAAGGTTCCTGCCTCAGTCAAGTTCGAAGGAGCTCCTTCCAAGACTTTCGAATGAGTCCAAGGAGGCAGGAGAAACGAAGCCGGTCGTACAGCGGTCGGAGAGTGTGACGTTGATGGAGCGGCGATTATCACGCGGAGTATCCGGAGCACTTCCAAGGCGAAAGTCTCGACCCAACAGTGGCGGGATGCGGCGCGGGTCGAGTATTTCGATGAAGTCGGTGCCTGAGGTCGCTGAAGAGGACAAACCTTCGTCGCCCACCGTGTTGAGACTACGAGCTCTGGCGCATGCTGTTCGAGCAAGACATTCACTAGGCATTCAACGACCAGCACAACGAAAATATTTGCTACAAGCAAGTGAGGCTGGAACATTCGAGACGGACGTTGGGGTCGATCTACTCATGGCAGGAATCCAGACCAAACTGAAGGAAGACGCCGCCAGCAGCTCTTTAAGCAAAATCAAAGCTTCGAGTAAAAACCCAAAGAATTCCGACTTGGGCAATGGGAAGAGCAAAGTGCGCTTTACGAAGGAAGAGGGATCAAGTGCTGCGCCTGCATCTTCGCCAACAGGGAAGCCACAGTTGCGCTCGTCGATCAAAAGCGCTACGATGAAGCGTGGCAGTCTATCCAAAGTCTCTCTTCAACGTGTCAATACAATTCGAGGAGATTTGAGTGCTTTCCTAACGCCATACGAAGCCAAGCCCGGGAATACTGAAGTGGTGCTGGACCACACGCAAAATCTTGGTGCGCGGTTAACCTGCGCTCATTCTCTTTACAAGCTCTCGTGCCAGACCGGCACCGAAATGGCTATCATCGGCGGTGGTGCCATTCAGCAGATTGCCGACTTTAGTGATGTCGAAGACGCGAAGTTATTGCGCTACTCCGCAGCAGTGTTGGTCAATGTGACGACTGACCTGGCAGTGCTGGAGGACTTTGCATTGAAGGACGGCGTGTCAGCACTTCTGGAGCTCAGCTGGACACCACTAATGGATGTGAAAGTGGCCTGCACCACAGCTCTCTGTCGACTGTCGCAAAGTCGAGCGCGTGCTGCAGTGCTAGTTCGAACACGCGCAATTACCGAGTTGATGTCCATGCTCACGGTTCCTCACGTGCCCCTGCAGCGATTAGTGGTGAGCTGCATCGTGAACATGGTGTTCTACGGGCACTCGTTTCCAGACCGCGTTTTTCTTGGAGACCCACAGGCAGTACAGAGTCCTCTTGGACTTATGAATGTCATTAGCCAGTTGTCAACATCGCCTGCCACTTCGCAGTTCGCGATCGAAGCTCTGTTCAACCTGTCGCTGTATCGATCGAGTTGTCTGGGTGCGTTGCGTGGTGGTGGTGCTGAGATTCTGCATATCGTTGTCAGTCAGCTCTGCAAAATTATTGATGGCAGCGGAGGCGGCTCGAGTTCGCGATATCTGCTCAGTCTTGGAGCGTATGCGCCTGCATGGACTGCAGACATGAGCTTGTGCATGAAACTACTTCGTTTGGCGGCAGACACGTTGGCCAATTTCTCGGCGTTTGTCGAGTACCACAGCATCATGGGATCTCACGGAATGAAGTCGCTGATTTTGATGTTGTCGGGAGCTTTGCGCGATGTAGGCACTTTAAGCTTGAGTGTCACCACCGAGGAGAGGTTCCGTGGCTCAAGTGTCTCCTGTTCACGAGCGCTCGCCAACTTCTCCAGCAACGTCGAGCTACGACGTCAAAATTTCCCACAAGACTTGATCTACCTGGCCACGAAGCTTGCGTTACTTGACCACCAACGATTTTCATGTAGCCCCAAAGATGCTCGAGTTTTGATGCGCAACGCAGTTCGGACATTGAGCAATTTGAGCTTTGAGGCTTCGTGCAGATCATCTTTCATGGAGATACCTCAAATACTCATGATGCTCCACGCCATCACCGTCTTGCCGGCAATATCAAACGCTGAAGTGGAGGAGGAAGTGCTTCCTGATCAATCAGCCGAGGAACAGCAAATGGAGAAGTCGCCGCTGAATTGCTCTGAGGGACAACAAGAAGTTGAGCAGCGAATGTTGCCAGTGACTGAAACCAGCGAGCACTCTGCGCACGATTTAATCGGTGGGCTTGTTGGGAGCATCGAGCTCGGGTTGTTGGTTACTCCTCCTCCGATTTGGTACTTGCGTTCGTCTCGATCATTGTACGCGTCGTCGTTCCCGTGGACTACCGAGATGTCGGAAGATGTTAAAGAGGACGCACTCATAGCTCTTCTCAATCTTGCACAGCAGGCCACGTATGCAAACGATTTGCTTCGAACGCTAGACGGAAAACTATTGGCAGCAGCAGCTGAAGACGTGGGCCATTCTCGACGACTTCGGTACATGTACGCTTCGGTGCTGTCCAACTTGCTTTTCGACAGCTACCTACAGCAGCTCGTGTACGGCGATCAAGTGGTACGCGCTTTAGTGAGCGGGTTTAACTTTTTCGCGACAGCATCGATGAACGATTGCCACGGCGCAGGTGGTGCTGTGAATTCGTCGATGATAGTTAGTGACGTGCCGGCATCTTTAAACAGCGAAGAAGCCGAACTGCAAGCGTTGAATCTGGCATTTGACGATGATCAAGAGCGTTTTCTAGCATCCATTTATCTGATCGCCAGCGAACTGATGGACACCGCGAACGTCGAGCTTGTGGTGGCGCTCGTTCTCCCCTGCATGCGAGCGTACATGAATTTGGCCATAGCAATTCCATCAAATGCTTCGCTTCCTCATCCCCATCCACAGCGTTTGCAGTTGCAACGACAGCTTCCGATCGTATGTTACGCCTCGGCATCTCTGTTTGCGTTGACACGAGCTGCTACGCAGCGCCGCGACAGCCAGAAGCATGTCATTCACTCGGAAGAAGCAGAGGAAATGCTCATTGCTGTGTGCTCACTACCTTCAGGATCTGGCGGTGGTGTCAGTGGGGCTGCTGCTGGTTCGTGTACATCGTCCGCATCAAAGTGTGGTGTTACGCAGGCCTTTTGTGCAGCCACGCTGTATCACTTGTGTGCGTCCAACTCGGTCAACCAGCGTGTCATCCAGGGTCTCATCAACTGCTGCAATGCTAACGAGGAATCCCAGTCATTGTTGGCGTGCTCAGCCGCTTTTGCCATTATATCCTTCACGGCTGAAGGCTGTCAACAGCTTGTGCACTGTGCCAACTTGGCGCGTGCTCTGAATCGGCTGGGCCGTACAAGTCAAGTCGAGTGTCAGCAGTATGCAGCGATCGCAGCTTGCAATGTGTCCACAGTCGCGTGCGTCTGGTCCTCAGCAGAGCTCAAAGACTTTATCGTCGTCGCCTTACTGCGCGCGAACTCGGTTCAGGCCAAGCAAATCCACGCCAAGACACTGTCCAACTTGCTCTCACACGGAGCTACGCGGCCAAAAGTTGTCGAAGATGGAGTTCTTTACGCTCTCATGAAGCTTTCCCAGGTCATGTTGTCAGGTACAACGACTACCAGCGGGACTGGAGATCGTCGACTCTCGATCGAAAGTGCAACAATGTCGTCGCTATTGATCAACTCGTCTCCGTCGTCTTCTGCCGACGAGGTCTTCAGCATCGGTTTGCGAGCTCTCTTCAACCTCTCTTGCGACCGTCAGTATCATCACAAACTCTTGTCGAATGGTGTCATGGCGTATCTCTCTGCAGCAGTCGAGTGCAAACAACCTGGAGGAGGCAATGACACAAGCAATTCAGGGAGGTTGTCGATCACAGATCCAGCAATCACGACGTTCCTGTTTGGAGCGAGTCGCGGGCAACAGAGACAGCAGCAAACGCAAGTACAATGTCTTGCCAGCCACTTGAGCACTGAGAGTCGACGCTTTGCTCTCGCCATTATTTGCAACTTGGCCAGCTATGAGGAAAACCACAAGGAGCTCATGCGAGCTCAAGTGCTGGAAATCATCCGCAACTATGTGGACGGAGATATCGAGTGTCGAGCGTCAGCGGCGATGTCTTTGAGGAACTTGAGCTGCCGTCAACCCTGGGTCGAAATGCTTTGTGAACGCAAGACTTTGCAGCTTTTGATCCTGTGTACGGAGTGCGATCACCCCGTAGTTCGTCAATTTGCGATTGAAGCTCTGGCCAATTGCTCTCTCGTGACGGACTCGCTGCATCTTTTTGGCGAAATGCGCGTGCCCAAGGCTGTACTTGCACTGCTCGAAGTTACGGCCAACGCACTGCCAACGACCACCTCACCAGTGTCCGTCTCATGGGAGCTATCTAATGACCTAGAACGCATGGCACTTGTGGGCGAGGTTCCAGAACGCGAACCGACTGTCACGAGCACATACATGGCAGCTCTCAAGTGCTTGCTCAACATCGCACATGACGATGCACTAGCACTGGCCTTGATGGAGGAAAACATTGTTCTTCGCCTCCTGCAAATGTTGGAATATCGCGCGCTGGGTGCCGATGTAAGTGCTTGCGAGTTAGCTGCAAGTTTGACCCATACGCTGGCTGGAAAAGCACGATGTGCGGAGGCTCTGCTGCGGCAAAGAGCAGTGAGTCTTTGTGCTCTTCTGAATCGACGGCACGCGAACAGCAGCGTCATTGCACGTGAATGCGTTCGCATTCTCATGTTGTTGTCCACGTACCAGCAAATTCAGCTGCAGCTTTGTGAAACGCAGGTGGTGCACGTGGTTGTAAGTATCTGCGGCGGTAGTGCTGCGTCCGGTAGGAATCCCATGGTCACTGCAAGAAATCTGCGACTACGCGAATGCGGCGCTGTCACGATCCGAAATCTCACGCTCAGTGTCACCGAACATTTTTCTCTCTTTTACGAGAAGCACGACGACGGCGATGGCACTCTTCAAGATGTAGGAGACTCCAACGCCGAGAAACCAATTGACTCTCTGAAAGACCTTCAGAGCGATGAAGACAACGACGATGGCAATGGTTATGATGGCGATTCACCCGTGAGTTTGATGCTGGAACGACACATGCTGCACGGCATCAAGTACTTCCAGGAAGAGATCGTGTCGGGGCAGGCGAGTGACCGGATTCTGTTGGAAGCGAGCGCCGCAATAGCGAATCTGAGCACGGTGAAAGTTTTTCGAGTGGCGATGGTGCGCTTGGGCGTGATCCCGACGTTGCTGCAGCTCATGACCCAGCCGAAGCCCAAAGCTCAGCGCATGACACTTTCGACGCCAGCTTTGACAGCAGGCCCCACATCACCAGCGAGACTGCGGCCGACGTACCGAAACACTTTGCTCGGTCGCATTTGTGCTGCTACTCTGCATCGGCTCGTCGTGGAGGAAGGAGCAGCACTTGACAGTCGCAATCAACTAGTTCCCAGTCTGCTTTCAGTGCTGCGTCAAACGGATGAGGAGCTGCAACAAGTTCGCTACGAGTGCGAGAAGATCTCGATATTCGCTGCCAGTGCGATCGATGACGCCCCCGTTGGCGCCACACCTCCTTCATCGCACGGAACTCGACGATTTACTCATGTGCAGACCCACACGGCAGCTCTGCCTCGACCGGACGATCTACTGCAATCCGCAGTGAAATCCTCGGACACTACAGCATCAAGAGAAGCTGCTGAAGCCCATCTGTCTCCCGATGGACGACGGATGTTCGGTAGCTGCAGCGCAGTGCTGTTGCCGCCTGGTGCCGCCGCCACGCAGTGCGTCCGACAGACGTATCGAGAGCAAAAGTGGATGGTGTACGTCCTCAAGACCATCTTATCTTCGCAGTCCATGATCCCGCAGCTTGAGAAGAAGCAGATGCGCGTGCTGGGGATGCCCAAGCTCTGTTTCCAGGACCTGACGCTCAGCGCAGTTGCAACGCCTCCCGTATCAGCTGCAGTGAACGGAAGCAACACCAGTCGCAGCATCAACTCGGGACCGCACGACACCAGCAGCGAGGGGTCTCGTGCTGGAGGGTATCTGCTCCCTGTCAACTTGGAGAAGCACGTCATCCGCCGAGTCAACAGCACCGAGGAGATTGTGCCCATGTCCGTGGCCGCCGCGACTTCCTCTCCACGCCCGAAAAGCGCCGTAACGTCTCGCCGCATTGTATCTGGGATCGGAGGAGCTGCCGCTCATGTACGAAGCAGTAGCGCCAATGCCAGCCGCAGTCCAGTAGCAGAGCGGGATAGCTCGGCCATCGATCCGCAGGGCCATGTGCGCAAATTCAACCGCCAGATGCGGCTCCTGCGGCGCAACGACCGGCGCGACATTAACAGCCTGCCACCTGTATAGAAGTGCATGGCAGACCGTGCAAAAAGTAGAGCTAGGAAGAGCATCTGCGCCTTGTCAATCAATTTGCAAAAGGCAACTCGTCACACGTCGCAGATGGCTACACGCAACGAAGATGGCTACACGCAACGAAGATGGCTACACCGAGGAACCAAAACATGCCTATTTAAAATGTAAAAGGTACGTATGATATTTCAAATGGGCAGTCGGATTAAACTACCTACGCTATCTACGACAGATGCTGCTTGTGCCTTAAAGCACCCC